>JAECUM010093477.1:0-38418 GCA_016617855.1 Megalonaias nervosa | reverse complement strand
TGACCAGCAGTAACCTGAGTTTTACAGTCAGAATCCCTTGGCACTGCTGAGTTTGTGCTAAAAAGTACCCCTTTAGGATGGTCACCTCTCTAATGCAGCTAGCATATTAATGCAAAATCTGTTAGATTTATCCTAAAAGCAGACATATAATCGAGATTACAGATGGAAGTCCCATGTATTGTTGTTGATTTCTAAAATCCAATACATTGCGATTTGTTTTATCATGCTGATTTAACAGTACTCAACTTTAACCAATACAAAGAGGTTGGTAAGTAATCTGACTATCCATGTGTTCCTTAGATGTCAGGTTCTGTCACTTTGATAAAATATGTCTATTATGACCAGTAATAAATATAATAATGACAAAAGCTAACAGCTGAGAAGCACAGTATTATTCTGCTAAAGTCAGCCTGACATATCATGAATTTTATGCTTGCTAAGTATTGTACATACTCACTAAGTTAAGTCCAACTGCAAACTGCACTGAACCAGATCTCCAACTGCATAAAACACTGGCAGATTCGAGTCTATGTAGCTTATTAGGAGTAATAAGTAACAAACAAGACAGACCCTGATCAGGGCCTATGACATCTGCAGTTGGACTCATCTTATGGATGAGTAATGATGGTAGGTAGCAATGATCAAACTTTAAGACAATTGAATGGAATCCATTATCATGTCTGAATTACATGCATAACTACAGTATGCTGAGGGGCTTCATGGTAAAGGCTCAATATGTATTTACACTTACTTGCTCGCTTACTGGATTGTCTGTGTGTGTGTGTGTGTGTCTATATATATATATATATATATATATATATATATATATATATATATATATATATATATATATATATATGGTACACGTTACAGATAATAATATTGTTTCAAAATTTAATTCCATTCTCAACAGTTTTAAATAGGTGTATTCAAATCGAACATAATTCTTTCAAAAAAGGTCAGTATAGCTTAATTGGCTCAATACAAAGCACAATTTCCCTGCCAAAAGACATGTATAAAGTCTCCTTTGCAACTGTACAATATCATGGACCTTTTTCATGGTATTGCATTCAGTTGATTAATGAACAGTATGGACTGCATTCAGCCAATCAATCAATCAATCAATCAATCAATCTTAAAGTGTGCCCAAATTCCTGTTCTGAAAAACCAGATGTCTCACCCGTATCCATGTGCTGAAGTATGGCCTCTCTCCACCGATCTTTCACGCAAAGACTTTAACACAAAACTTTTTGACATGTTTGATGCTACCATCGCTGCTGGAAGTGATACCTACATCTCACCATGGTAACACAAGTGAGACATTTAAAACCAAATATGGTGAAAGCAACTATTAAAAATAGCTAGGCACACTTGTACAGCATGGCTTTAACTTAGACTTGCCATAATTCCATAATGGATCTGATGGCCACATTTGAAATTTAATTTATTGATGATTAATCAGACAATACCTATTCAAGCCACACAGCTGATGCTAATTGAAAACGAAAATTTACATTTCATGGTGATGTCAAGTTGCTGAAAATCATGCCATGTATGCAAACTATGATACTAATCTCTAGTAATAACTTAACGACAGTAATGGGGTATAAAAATAGAATGACTGAGCTGTGTCCTTTTCTTGTTGAATATTGAGGTGGAGACCCTTTGGGGGCCCCAGGTGGCTGAGTGGTCTAAGTGCTCACATTGAGTGATGAGAGCCATCTCACCTCTGTCTGCATGGGTTTGGCCAATGTGGGTAAGTGAGAAAGCTGCCAGTAGCCAGCAATGAGTCAGTGGTACTTACTAAGGTTTTCCTGAGTTCTTCCTCCACCACTTATACTGACTGCCATGTATAGACTACCTTGTGCTGAAAAATGGCATTAAACACAAAAGAACAACTACAACCATAGACCTTTTGAATGGGCAGTTACATGACTGATTCATGTGACAGACTGGCCTGGACTCCAACCTCTAAAGGACATGATGCCTGTGCTGTGCTAAGGTCTCATTCACTCTACTCATTAAATAAAAATAAAACAAGCCAAGCATACCTATAAATAATCTTAATTTATGCACCTGTTTTCACTTGCGATCCATCATGAATAAATATAACACGTCCACATGGGTTGGACTGACTCCATAACCTTAATGCTTTAGAGATGTTCTGCTGAAGTTTTCTTTCAGAGTGAGCCCCTTGTATACTCTCCCACTGGATGTACAGCACTGGCACCTCAAACTAAAGAAATCTAGGACCATTTCAATCAAAGTATTGAAAACAATGAAGACTTGGGGAGTTAATATTATTTTTATAACTGATGGAAGAATATAACTTGTGGATATTGCTATTCATGGTCCATTTTACAATTGTAAACAGTTTGGTTTAGCTTGGTGTTTTACAGCACTGCGAATAATGCAACTGATTTGATCACAAGGCAACATGAGACAAGTCCCCACCCTTGCTTGCAGGGGAGATAACTGCAAACTACTCTAAACAATCTTAATATTATTCTAAATTTTCTATTCTTTACATGTCACTAGAATTCCTTTCCTTTATATGTCAATGGACAAGTTATATTACCATCTAACATATTATTTGAGGAATTAGTGTGGTGAATTCCCTTTCAAAGTATTTTCTATTTTTCATGCATTGCCATCAGTGGAATGATCTCAAAGGGGGAGTGAAAACTACTACAAGTCTAATTATTATTAGTTGCCTCTCTTGAAATAAAAAAGAAATAAAAAAAATTAATTTGAAAGACCAATGTATCTATCTTTTGTTGCTAATTTTTGTAAGACCATACAGCATTTTTTTAACTATTATTAGTAATACAAACTATATTTGTTAAAAAGAATGGATAATATGCAACAGAAATGGAAGGCATAAGATCCTACCTAGCCAAATAGAATCATAAGAAATTTTAATGGCATCAATTTTCATGGCATATATAAAATAGAGAAAGACCAATACAGAGTTTGTGAAGTTTAACATCTCTTCTTTTCTTATGATGCAAAATTACGTGACACTAAAAGAATCAGAAACATGCAGATAACCTTATGATTTCCTTCTTTTCCTGGAATAGTTCATGTGTTGATTAAAAAATATAGCATGATCTGCCCTCTAAGATAATGGAAATGGTGGAAAATACTGTTGAACAAATAAAACTGCAATAAATGATCTGGTCAAAAAAAAAAAAAACTAATCCAGTTCTTATCTGTTCTATGCAGCTTTACTGATATGCAACAGGAATGTTTTTTTTTTTTAATTTTTACTTTGCTTATTGGTATAAGAGAAGGATTTGTCAAAAAGAGAAACAAATATGAAAGATGCAAAGTGTGAAAATCCTAAATAGAGAAACATGAGGCCCAAGTGGTCCTGACACTGCTGACCTGGGTAGTTAACATGTCAGCTTGTGAGAGCAAATTTACACAAGTATATAGCAAGTGCTTGCTATATTGTTTATTAATGCTGGTGTCATTTAGCTTCTTTCCTACATCATATATACAGTAAAGATTGCTTATTATTTTTCAATGGGGACTGGGCTTATTAGAATGTTGTCATGAAGGACAAAAAAAGGACAAACCTAAGTTTTACCATCCTATGAAAGTGTTATCATACATGTTCACATGCATGATAAATCATATTAATTGCCCAATTCACTTTGTCAAGAATTGTGAGGTATCTTTGGATTAGAGCACATTGTAATTTGAGGTATGAAAATGGTTGATATTGTTATTCTTTTATTTGTAGCTTTATTTCTTAAGCGACATTTCTTTCTTTTCTGACATGGGAATTTTCTGCCATTTTCAGAACTGTCAGAAATCAAAATGAATTCAAAAGATATTAACTTCAAGCCGAAATGAATTAGTCAATGTACATAAATGATCTTTCATGCTTTAGTTACATTAAACCAGCAACCAGTGATTCTAAAGTACCAATTATGAGGTGTGATTACCATGCTTTGTTACCTGGCATCTTTCTTAGGACTTTGTTATTTACTGATTATGAATGATTTGTGATTATCACACTTTTGTTACCCAGTGACATCTTTGTTATTTAAACAACTGCCATTGTTTACCTGGTTTCAGAGCATCAAGTGATAAAAATATTATAACTGTTCTAATTTTTCTCAGGCAGACCACTCAAATCAAAGGCAATAACCAATTAAACAATGTAACAAATGAATGTTATCACAAAGCCTTTTACATACATAGTATTTAGGAGTATGACTGCGGAAATTAAAGTCAAATATTGTAACAGAGAAAATGTTGTATCCAAAAATGTATCAAAAAATCTCTACTCTTGATATATATATATATATATATATATATATATGTATATATTTCAGCATCAAAGGATGTCATTTATACAGCCACCATTATCCCTTGAATATAATCTTCTGCTGGGCATTAGTCCCTGTCTCATAACTCGTTAATTGTTCACAACTCTAGCCTTTATATAAACTTACTTGGCATTATTATAAGGGGGGGGGGGAATATGTGCAGTCAGCATGGATTCCTGGGTCAGTTCTTACCCCTGGCCATGGTGTCATAACTTGGAAACCATTGTGATTTCTACCCCTGCAGTGGCTTAGAGGTTAAGGCATTGCATTTATGACCAAAAGGTTACAAGTTCAATTCCTACCAAATGAACCCTCATTACTAAGCTTGGTGTAAATCTTAACTGTACTCACCCAAAATATTGATGATACAAGCTTACAAACCAAGTCTAAGCAAAATGAGAGCTGAAATATGGCTGCTTGTGTATTTACATCCTTGTCCAATTAGATGCAAGATCATTTCACTGATATGCTTGATGTCACTCATAAAAGGACTCATCTAAGGATGATACAAGACTGCATATAAAAATCTGATCAGAAATATGACCTCTGGAGTGTTCACAACACAGCAAATCTGATGCATGATTGCATCATTAATATGTGTGGATGTTGCTCATAAATCAACTCTACCAACATCTTGATTTCATAAACTTACCAAACCTGATCAGAAATGAAGCATCTAGACTGTTCATAGATGTGTTGAGAGATGGCAGCACAAAAGGGCCTTACCTTCAACCTTGGCCAGATGAGCTAATTTAACCTTTCAAGAAGGTGATGTACTTACTTGTAATGTTAATGCAAAAGCACATTAAAAAAATTGTTTCAAACCTTCCCACATCTTTAGAAGGCAGCTTAATTAAATTTACAGGACCTCTTGCAAATAGATGCCACGAAAAGTGCACAATGATCATATCTTACTGTGACCTTAGCGACACAACTAGAGTTACACTGATGTAATATGTAATAAAGTTTCACGACTCCATCTCAATGGCATTAGAGTAAAAGCACAAAAAGGTGGACAAGTTGATTGGTGCTATTTGAGATGACATGAAATGTTAGTGTACCATAAATCATCAATGTACCCAAAACAGCATTTAAGTTATAAATCAAATAGAAAAAAAGACGAAAAAAACTTAAAATGGTGCTTTGAGATCTTGACCTTGAAGCTAGGCCTCCCAATGTGGTATGCAACTCTTCTTTTAATAAAACATACATGACCTTGATCTTTAAGATAAGCCTCCCAATGTGGTATGCAACACTTGTAATAACAATATACACATTCAAGAATGCCGAGTTTCATCCATTCATCTAGAACTGCTCTTAAACATAAAGCCAAAGCAAAAATGTGACTGAAGTCTAAAATATTGACTCATGACCTTTATATGGTACACAACACACCTTGCAGTGATGCTAGTATAAAGTTGTAGAACTGAATAAATAGTGTCAAGTAAAGTTTAAAATATGGACCTGTGATTTGATTTTGAAAAGAGGATGCCCAAGACTAGTACATGAAGTTTGATCCCTGAATCTCAAATGGCTTGAAAATTTGTAGAGTGAAAAGGAAACTGTGACAGAAAACTTAAAATAGTGACCCATGATCAAGACCTTGATAACTGGAGCCTGCCCCCGATTTGAAATGCAAACATGCCTTCTAACAATGTACAAGTATACCAGGTTTCAGCCCATATCAGCCTCGGTCAACTGCTGTGGTGTGTTACATTGTCCCTATTGCCATGGTACTATATACAGCTTTTCTTGCGCTGATGTGCCACTATACAGTAAATAAACAAACCCTCAAAGCAAAAAACATCTATGACAGAGAGGGAGAATTAAGTATATATTGATATATAAACACTATATATTCCCTGCTATAAATACATGTACAAGGTTTTACAAGAATACTGCATGTTTTCAAAACCTTCAACCAAAACAACCAAACATCTTAATACCATTTACAACCACACCGTCTTGCTACCACCTAATGGAAGCAAAACAAATTTAATCAGTATATTTTTTCAAAAAGTTTTTCATAAAAGACAATGACCTAAAAAGATAATACCATGTCATTGAGAATTATGTTCCAATGCAAAATTTCTTTTCCATAAAGAGAGACCCTTGAGGGACTGAGATCGCTCAACCAGTTGACATCTGCTTAATTGTCAAGTGCAAGACTAGTTGGCCAAGAAATATGCAGTAGCAGAATACTGTCATATTTCTTTAATTTCTGTTGACTGGTTATGAAAACTGATATTGCAAGCTTTCTGCATTTTTCTTTCTCCATCCACATTTCATTGCAGATTATGCATCACTCATGCAAAACTTAAAGATCTCCATGTCAGGTTGCTTTCTGTCAAATATGGTTTAAAGATGCTGAACAGTGGCTCAAAGAAGTTATTCGAAGGTTAATCTCTATTCAGTAACAGCAGGCCATGCGAGATGGCAGCTCAGCATCATTTACACAAACTTGGAAGACCTTTATGTACGTCTTTTAGTGAAATTCAGTCAAATTTTAATGAGCAGTTGCTGAGAAGAAGTCATTCAAGGTGTTTCTATTTTTAGTAACAGTTGCCATACTGGACAGCAGATTAGCATCATTCATATAAATTTAAAAGGCCTTCACATCAGGATGTTTTCTGTCAAACTTTAATGAATTCTAAGAGCGTCTTTAGAGATCGTCTATTTTTAATAATGTCAGCCATGTCATATGGCAGAGTAGTTATCATCTGAACAAAATTTGAAATGGCCCTTATGAAAAGATCCATTCTGTCAAAAGGTCAAATTCTCTTGAGTGGTTCTTGAGAAGTCATTGAAAGGTTTTCTGTTCTTAGTAATAGTTGTCATTTTTGGATGATAAGATTGCAATAATTTGTATAGATATGAAAGGCCTTTACACCTGACATTTGGTCTAAATTGATCAAGTGATATTTTGAGAAGTTGAAAATATAAAATTTAGATGGACAACACACAATGGAAGATGGACAATAGATGATGCATGCATATTCAGGGCCATACCATAAGCTCATTTGACAATAAGCTCATCTGGCCTTAAGGCAAGGTCATACCATAATCTCAAGTGGCCTCTATAAACTCATCTGGCCTTAAGGCAAGGTCATACCATAATCTCAAGTGGCCTCTATAAACTCATCTGGCCTTAAGGCAAGGTTATACCATAATCTCAAGTGGCCTCTATAAACTCCTCTGGCCTTCAGGCCAGTTGAGATAAAAATTCACTTTAAAGCATATGCCTGTCATTTTTTACCAAAATACACAAAAGATAATTTAAACAGTTATACTCCTTTTGTAAGGACCTTGAAAACAGAATTTGTCATCAAAGGAATTTTCTCTCTTGTTATTTCCACTCCTTCGTCCTTATTTGGAGGGTCCACTGAAAGAAATGCAATAGAAAATCATTAAATCTTACAAAAACTGATTTTTATGGTATAATGACAAATTTGCACTTTGCTAGAACATATGCTTGTGGATCAAGGTAACAGAAACCACTCACCATAACAGGGGCCAACTAAGACAAAGAAGTCACTATGGAGTGTTAAATATCATTCCATGCTGCTGTCTATACAAGATTTTGTAGAGTTTAGGGTGTCTTGCAAGATACTTGCGTAATACAATATTTACTCACTTATAAGTTGAGTTCAACTGCAAACTGCACAGACCCAAATCTGCCTTTACATAATGTTTGAACTAATCAGTAGACCAAACACCATAGACCCTGCACATTTTGTGATGTTAGATCATGGTCTATGATATTTACAGTTAGACTTGGCTTATAAGTGAGTATATAAAGTACTTGGAAAGTATTTTGCAAGGCACC
Organism: Megalonaias nervosa; assembly: GCA_016617855.1. Lineage (NCBI taxonomy): Eukaryota > Metazoa > Mollusca > Bivalvia > Unionida > Unionidae > Megalonaias > Megalonaias nervosa. The sequence continues at coordinate 30,252 of JAECUM010093477.1, read as the reverse complement.
TTGAAATCTATAAAACCTTGTCAAAAAACATTAACAGACTATGAAAACATCTGATTGCTACTGTTTGTAAGTACGTTAAGTTTTTGTTTTGCAATTAGCATATATACTTGCTTATAAACCAAATCCAACTGCAAACTGCACAAACCCAGATCTGCTATCCCATAATATGCCAGCAGATCTGGGTTTATCCGGCATGTCTGGAGTAATCTGCAGTGCAAGCAACATAGACCCTAATCTACTGGCACAATATGCAATGGCAGATCAGGGTCCATGTTTTTTGCAGTTGGACTTTTCACAAGTCAGTATATACAGTAGATTCAGCTAGTTACCTGCCCTTATGAAATAGCATTTAAGAATCTGATCATATCTAATTTAATAACAGATACTACATTGTAAATTTTGGCATTCTTAATTTTTTTTATTAAAAAATATTATATTTTCACATCCATGGATCCAAACAATCCAAAATCTCTTAATAACCTATGGAATGGTGTGCATTTTCTTGTGCTACTGCAAGTCTAATATCTATGCCCAGACAAAAGTGGAAATGTACCCTGTCACTAATTGTGCACAAAATAATAGCTGAATTTAAAAATTGATCACATTTGCACAGATTGAAGAACAAAGAGTCTTTTTATCAAATACACAAAGAAACGTAATTTTTGGTGAGTGAACTTTTCAGTATGACAACATTAATGAAATCACAATGGTAGCAACAAACAGCTCTACTACTACTACTACTACTACAAGTAGTAGCACTACTACTCTACTACTCATCTTTAGTAAAAATTTGATCAATTTATCAAGCCTCCAAGATGGTTGCTCACTATTCCCATTTCACTAGGAGACAGAAGCGACTTCTTCCCAGTTTGGGAACACAGGATGACCTCTTAGAAACTCTACTAGACACACGATATGGCTAATCACAGAAAAAATTAGGGTTAGCTGGAAAATCAAATCACATTAAATTTGTATAGCAACATATACTGTATGATGCTCATTCTGTACATGTAAGATGTAAGTGCTGTTTCAGGAACATACTAGCGTCATGAACAGTCTAAATTCACCAGTTTGATGGAATAAATTCTTTATTGCTTTATGGCGTTTATTTTATATTGTCAAAACAACTTCAGTCAATAAAAAGTAATCATATTAACATTATATAATAATTCTGTAATCGATTAAATTTAAGTATGAAAAGAACATTTAAAAAAAAAATCCCAACAATGTAAATGATCTCACAAATAAACATTCCACAAGAACAATTTTAAAATCTTTTTGCAGTTTTTCATTGAATAATAGAGCGGTGATTACATATGCGGGTTATTTGACCCAAGATAATCACCCCTTACCTACAAATTATCTTCAGCATGCAGCTAAACATTCCTTGCCACAAGTCAACACATACTGCAGTCATTTTCTCAAATTAAACCCATCAACATTCTGCCCAAATGAAGCAAATTCTGCATGTCATTTAGATTATAAAAGTGATGTAAATAAGCATAACACAGCTATTGTTGAATCATGCTTACACTGGTTTAATGGGTTTAGATTCACTCCATTATTTTCAGAATCGTGATTTTTGCCGCAAGTATTTGTATGTTAATAACCTCTTGAAAGTGAATCAAATCCCAAGCTTACTGACCCAGAAAATACCAATACCATATCAATATGGAAGCATGGCATCTGAATGCAACGAAAGATGAATAAATTTTATCCAATATTTAATCTGAAAATGTTGTGGGAAGATATAACTTGTATCTGGTGATAAATTTACCACCATTTTCAATGTCATACAGTAAGTTTTCAGATTCATTTGGCCACCTTATATTTATGATGTTGAACATTAGAAAAATTCTATGTTGTTGTTATTGTTGCCGTTGCAGGTTTTAACACCATTTTTCAACACATGATAAGCTATACATGGCTGTCATTATATCAGACAGAGAAAACCCCAGAAAAACCTTAAGAAGAACCACCAACCCACAGGAAACTACTCGCAAGCTTTCTCACATACCAACATTGGCTGATGACTCAAACACATGTGGAAAGAGATGAGATGTCAGTGATCAGAACACAGCCACCTAGGAACCCAAGACACTTTTTATGTAAAATTTGTTATTTGGTAGCATGAAGTTTCAATTTAGCACACACTTCACAAACAATTCAAAACATCAAACTATATTACTGATGACAGCAAAACAACTGAAAGTCAAATGCAAATTATGAATTTTTCTTTTCAAAACAGCTATCAATGTTATAATAAATAACAATGCATCTAATATAAGTCATTTTAAAATTATTAGCAATAGGATTAGAGATAATCAAAAAGTGAGAACAGGCTCTTCCTGTGGTGCCATCTAAGCAGGAGGCAACAAAACTCTATTTTTTTTAATAAGCGTTTCAGGGTTTTTTCTTTGATTTTTAATAATGGTATCCATGGTGGATTGCAAATTTGTCAAATTCTGTAACATTCTGTTGAGCAGTTTCTGAAAATAATTTTAAAAGTTTTTTCATTCTGAACTAGACTTCTGTGTGAATGCAAATACATAAGCATCACCCTTCATGACCATGACAATTAATGACATTCTGTAAGACTGGTACATGGATGACATGTAACAAGCTGCAGATGAATAATGATAAAACTGAAGCCATTCTGATTACAACACAAAGACTTTCTCATTCACATCCTTTACCTCAGACAATAAATATCAACAACACCAACATTAAATTCACAGAGTCAGTATGAAACCTCGGTGTTACTCTTGACAGTACTCTCTCATTGCACCAACATGTCATGAACATATGCAAGGCTGCACATCTTGAGCTGAGACACATCAGCTCCATTTGCAAGTATCTTTCAGTTGATGCCACTAAAACACTTGTGTGTTTTAGTACTTTCAAGACTGGACTATTGTAACTCAATTCTGTCTGGTTCATCTCAATATCTACTCCAGAAACTTCAGAAAGTTCAAAACACAGCTTCTTGGATCATCCTTAGAGTACCACGATCAGAGCATGCCTCTCCCCTGCTCTGTACCCTACACTGGCTATCCATACGATCCAGAATTAAACACAAAATTTGTTCTCTGTGCTACGTTTCACCGACGGGCTCCAGTCCAACATACCTATCTGACCTCACCCATGTGTACACACCTGCAAGATACTTACGCTCCTCTTCTGACACTCGTATTCTCATTATTCCCACTATGAAACTGAAATCATATGGACAACGCTCTTTTGCATACCAGGGCCCAGCAACGTGGAACGAATTGCCCACTGCACTTCGACACAAAGACACAGTGATCTCATTCAAGAGCGCTCTTAAAACTCACCTATTTCAACTGCAAGAACAGACTTAAAGACCTAATAATGTATCCTTACCTTAAACATTTACAGCATGTTTTCTGTTTCTAATTTCGTGGTGTTTGTTTTTATTTTTATAATCATATCATTATATATGTTTTTTAAGTGTTGTCAAATGTTGTAAAGCGCTTAGAGCTTCTAAAGATTAGGCGCTATACAAAGTCCTCATTATTATTATTATTATTACATGAGAGAAGGAAAGATTTTTGGTTTTTTTTGTTTTTCTTGGTTTTAATGGTATCAAACCCATGACTCTTAGATTATGAGTGCAGTGCATTACCAACTCACCTACAATGGCTTACTCAGAAGGAATGGCAAAATACAGCAAGGTTAATAAAACAAAATTTTGTAAGGATGCAATATAGAAAGTTCCTGCTTTTAAGGTTGATTGGGCAACATTTTGTGCTTATTAGTCATTATGTGCCAAAGATATTTCTCATATGATTTCAACAAACCTAACTAAATTTTACGTTGTGGTGAACTAAAACATTTAGAAAGGATAAAAAATGTGTTCTGTCAATTTTTGGCAAATTCTGTCAGGCAAAATTTGGATTGTGGATCTGCATACAAATCTGGAAGCTTCTACACACAGCTGTTTCCTCTTCAATTTGATCTAATAAGAAACAATGCAGAATGAATGCATAACCATACCATAAGCTCACTTGATTTACAGCCAAAAATTGAAAATTTCCATTTTCCTTAATACAGTGAAACCTGTCTTGAGAGACCGCCCCTTCTGCCAACCAAAAGTGGTCTCTCAAGACAGGTGGTCTCTCATAACAGGTGTGTGAAAATGGACTGGTTTCCAGGGTCAGTAGTTAGCACTGAAGAAAAAAATACCTATACTCACTGTACATGTATCATATCCTTTATTCATAAATCTTGTTAAATATTGCATGCATTCCTCTCAAAATAACTTTATTATGTAAAGATATACAATGTACATCTATCAAACAATGTGAATCAAATTTATATTTGAACATCACCTGAATATGTACATGTATTAGCACATGTATATGATGGCTGGTAGTCTTTTTTCCAGTCATCAACTGTCTGTAAATTCACATCAGCTGATTCTCCACTGAGCACACTTGCTGTGATATTGTATCTATTTTTGAAGCTCTCCAGCCATCCGTTTGATGCAGTAAAGTCATCATAATTCAGTTCTACTGAGACAATAATTGCTTTTTCCTGAATCAGCTTTCCACTTACTGGTACGTTTTTACTCCTTGAAACACAAAACCACTCCCATACTCGCTCGTTTAGATCTCCATACAATGTCCGTCGTGCTGTGGCATATTTCCTCTGTGCTTGTGCACCTTTCTGCCATTCGTTTCTAATGGTCTCCTTGTCTTTGATAACATTCTGAATCTGCGTTTTACTGACGTTTAAGCTGGCTGCTATTTTGCGAGCTGTCTCCCCTTTTTCACTTCTTTCAATTACATTAAATCTTTCTTCCAGTGTTAGTTTTTTTATTTTTTTCATCGGAGGTTCTGCCATTGTTATTAGTGTTGATGTAATAATGACTAGATGTATTTCGATTTTGATCAGGATTTGGGGAAATGTGGAATAAATATATATTATTTACCAATGAATGAAACCCCCCAAAATAATTAACTCCTCAAGAAACAATACATTTTTTTGAGACGAAGTTTAAATCACCAGCGTTATAGCTTGATAAACAAAGGTTGCGACCATCTGCACCTGGGTAAACAAATGGTGGCTTGGTGAAACACTGTAACAAAAAAAAAAAAAAAAAGAAACAAATCCGGAAACGATTCTCACTTACTAGTGTGAAAGACAAAGACCTCATTCACCCGCAGGCATTACAGATTAACTGGAAAGACAAATGATGTACTCAACCCTACACTGAAGCCCTTTCAAAAGATTTATCACTGGGACATTAGGACTACCGGCAATGTGTGGGTTTTCACAAAGATAAAGAAAAAATACAAACCTCTAAATTGACCGCGTATGTCCATCATTACTCCCTTTGATAAAAAATGGTTAATCTTACTGGCAATCCACATGACTTCGTCACTACAATGGCGGTTAGTGACATGTACTTTAGTCTGGTTTACTGCAATTTACAAATGACACCATATGCCGGACTTGTAAATTTCACACAACTGGTAGGTAGCCAATTTTTTTTTTTTTTTTTTAAATACTGTATTTGAACAATCTTTACTATTTATGCGGTCGTTGATACAAAGGATTAAATGACGGTTAGTGGTGTTTATCTTGCCTTATGGTTGTTTAGTGTTATTTAATGTGCACTTTGTTTGCATACTACATGCATCCTGAGCTCTCATGTTTACAAAGGATTAAGTCAAGGTCAATGGTGTTGATCTCTGTTTTTTGCGATGCGGTCGTTCATAGCAGTGTTGAAATGCATATTTTGCCAAGAAATCGCGGTCGCTGGTCGCGTTCAGCAGGTGGTTGCTCATTACAGAGCGTTTATATAATAAAATCGATCCGTGCATTACGATTGTGATCGTTCATGACAGGTGGTCGCTCATAGCAGAGGTCGCTCATGACAGGTTCTACTGTACTGTAATATATAAGATAAGATAAGAATTCTTTATTTCAGACTACATAGTCCATACATCTAAATTAAAATACGGATATAAAGTAAAACATATTTCATATAAGTAACTCTGTACCTATTTCTGAGTGACATAAAGTATTAGATCCATCAGCATTATCATGAAACCATTTCAAGATCTGACCGTCATCCAGGCTAGCAGGTACCATGTAAATATCCTGATCATCACATTCTATTTTGGCAGCCATGTCAGCCACATTGAACTCCCTGGACCAGAACAAATGATCTATTCCACATGCAGGCAATAACTCAAGGATACAAATTTTCTTGTTCGGGTGCTGTAAATACAGAAACAGAATAAGAGGCCAAAATCAGCATAAGACGACTCACCTCGCTGACATTGGTCTAATAGACAAATGCAAGAATAGCGCGGGCAATCAGTCTGGGTTAGTTGGATGCCCTCTGTTAAAAAAATCTGGATTCTTTTGATTGGTTATGAAAAAAGTTGTTGTGAGGTTTCAATTACCTAAATATCTTTAATCATACCTGACAGCAGATCAGCATCATCTGTATCAAACTGAAAGGCCTTCAAACAATGGTGTCTTACAATTTGTTCAAAATGTCTTGAGCAGTCCTTAGTAAGTCCTTACAAGATTTAATTTTTCTGTTTTAATATCAGTGGGGGCCCTCAGTGGCCAAGTGGTCTAAAGCATTCACCATTACGGATCACTGTCATCTCACCTCTGTCTGCATGGGTTCGAGTCTCTGATTCAGCCAATGTGGTTATGTGAGAAAGCTTGTCAGTAGCTTCTCGTGGGTTGGTGGTTCTTTCCAGGGTTTTCCCGGGTTCTTCCTCCACCATTTTATACTGGCCGCCATGTATAGCCTATCTTGAGCTGAAAAATGGTGTTTAACCCTACAACAACAACAATAACAACATCAGTGACCATATTAGATAGTACATCTGCATCAGTGGTACAAACTTAAAATACCTGAAGAAAAGTATTTTTCCATACAAATTTGGTCAAATTTTAATGTAGACTTTTTAAGATGTTGTTTAAAGTTTTTGTTTGTATTTTTAGTAATGGCTGTCATATTAATTGGCAAATCAGTATTGTCTGTATAATGTTTCTAGGCCTCTAAACTTTCTGTCAAATTTCTTCAAATTTTAGTATGGCTGCAACTTTGGATAGGACATTAGAATCAAACATACAAAAATAAAAGACTTTATATACATGCATATTTTCTTTAAGGCATGGCCAAATCCTGCCGAGTTTAGAACAAGTCATTTAAACGTTTTTCCAATTTTAATGAGGGTGGCCATATTGGATGGTGGATCTGTATCATTTCTACAACTGAAACTGGAAGCTTTCTGCCAGACAAATTCTCCTGAATGGCTTTTATGCAAAAATAATTTAAGGCTTTCTAGTTTTATTTATGTGGCATCAGATTGCAGACTGGCATCATTTCTATAAAAGTGACTTTTTGCAAAGCTCAGGTTTTTTTATTTAGGTAGTAAGTATAAAAAACTTTTGACATGGAGCTTAATCTAAAATACTTGTATAACTGACTAAGGTGTGGATGGACATATGGACAGACATATGGATGGATACATACACACATGGATGGAGCCAGGATGTTCTGTGCAAACTTTGGCAGGAATTGGTCCTGCAGGTTTTGGAATGAAGTTGAAAAGAACAGAAAATGATGGATAGATGATAGACACATGTCTGACAACATATGACAGATGCTGTACCCTGGTTTAAGCACTTTTGGCTTTACACCAGTTGAGCTAAAATCATGCATTACTGGAATAAAAGATGTTAAACAACAGCACTGTATATCTAATTTAATCACCATAATCACTTACACAATACTTTTATATATAATATCTTTAAGAACACTAATAAATTTCTATGTTCACATTCCACACATTACACTTTTTCCAATCTCATTAACAATTTCAATATTTAGTCCACATGTATCATTCTTGTAGTCACTTTCATTTCTACATTAAACATCATAAAATACTTCAAGAAAATCAACAAAATGACCATATTTCCTTAGCCCTAAGCAATACCTTTGTGGTGGTGGTTGTTGCTGCAACTGTCATCTTCAATATTGCCACAATCACCATCACTGTATAATCATTTCTATTTATATTATCATTATGTCAAAGTCAAGAATATCAATTATCACTGTAAATAAAAAAGTATGAGATGAAAATGTATATATTTACCTTTCTGTTCATGTACTTGATATATGATTCTCTTACTGCCCTTGAGGCATTTTCATCAACAAATGCAATCATCTTGCCCTGAAAAATGAAACCAATAAAAAATATAGATGCAAGTCAGGAATGAAATTACAGCTTTGACAAATTAACTGACAAATCTAAGAGTATCCAAATATAGTAATGTATTATAAAAGAGGAATGGTGCTGATATAAATATATTAATTAATATATCCCTGCCTCTGTCATATATATATATTAATTAATATACCCCTGCCTCTGTCATATATATATTAATTAATATACCCCTGCCTCTGTCATATATATATTAATTAATATACCCCTGCCTCTGTCATATATATATATTAATTAATATACCCCTGCCTCTGTCATATATATATTAATTAATATACCCCTGCCTCTGTCATATATATATTAATTAATATACCCCTGCCTCTGTCACAACCTACCTTTATCTTATGATGAATAGGAACCTTTAGTAAAAGAAAAATACTCATCTGAAATACAATGATATATCAACACGCATATTTCCTCCTTATGACCATAGATTGCAAAAACGTTTACCGCAATCCACTAAAAACTGCAAGAGTAGTTATATTCACAAACATTCTGTATACAACAGGCAAGAAACTTGAAAGGCACAAAAAGTCTTTGATGTTTTCAAAGCATATGGCAAGGAGAAGTTCCTGTCTTGTTTAAGGGAAAATAGCCTTATACAACTGTCTGTGCCAGATGCATGCAATCCAAAGATTTACATTTCACAGCCCAAGTTACTGCTCAATTAAATTAATGGAAGGACAGTGGAGATGTACTCTCAAATAAGGTCTCCATGGAGATGTACTCTCAGATAAGGTCTCAGTGGAGATGTACCCTCAAATAAGGTCTCCATGGAGATGTCTCTCATATTCTCAAATAAGGTCTCAGTGGAGATGTACTCTCAAATAAGGTCTCAAATGACCTGAAGACATATACCGTTAAGACAATTCATCCCAAGTGGATTATCTCCACACATGACAGAGTGTCACTTTGGTCAGACATGAATAAAATGAGCTTTGAGAAAATGGGACTGATTTGCAGATTGTTTTTTCAGCAGTAATAATGTGTGGTAATCAAAATGTGCTCTTTTGTTCTGTTTGTTCAATGGAATTGTGAATAATATTTGTTCAGCAGAATTAAAAATGTCATAAAAACTTTTTATTTTATCCACAAAACAATATTTTAATTAGACACAGTAATTATTTTCGTTATAATATAAATATGCATAATACAGTGCTTCATGATATATTGTATATGTTCAAGATCTAAATATAATCATCAAATTTTTAAATGTAGTCATGACAACAAACATTTTAGTAAAATTGATAAAGGCTGGACTGCCTCTGAGCCAATAACTTGCTGTTAATCTATAAACTGGATGGGAATGATTACTTCTCAGATTGATGTCCTTATAATTACTGATCGTAAAAATAATACAAATTGTTTTTTACCAATGCTACAGAAAAAATGTTTAACAAAATCATAGCTATCAAGAGCAAACAACATTGTCCCAAGATTAAGAGATAACATGGAAAGATAAGAGCGGAATAGGGTAGTGTTGTGGTTAACAAACTTGAGCTGCAGCTCTAGGGCCTTGGTTTCAATCCTCAGAACTTGCTGCACAAATAGAATATCAAGTATCTTTTATTGTCTGCTTACAAAGATATGGCTAGATCAGGCTTTTGGAATTAGTCGATTATGCCTGACTGATATTATGACCAACTAGAAAATACCCAACCCAGACATATTCATACTGACAAATTATTGTTCTAGCTGAATCTCATGCTCATGTTTTGATCTCCTATTATATTTAATATGTACGTTGCAACAGGTGCGAAACTGGCTTTTAGAAGAAGTACAATGTAACTTCTTCCAAGGGATAATATAGTTCTCTACCTCAACCATATTTGGGAGTAAGTATTTGATTTCACTGGTTAATATGCATCTCCAATGAGTCAAGTCATTTTTTAAAAAAAAAAGAAGAAAGAAAAGGTGAAATTATCTCTGTTTAAATATATATTCAAATATGTGAAATAGAGCTCATAGGCAAACATTGTAGCTTTGGGTGAAACCTATCAAATGATGTCTGTCTGTTTGCATTCAAAGAAGTCATTAAATACTCTGTTGATAATTGTAGTCCAGTTTATGTATGTTTCTTAGATACCAAGAAGGCTTTTGAGCGAATAAGTCACTGGACCCTATTCATAAAGCTAACTGACAGAAATGTTCCGTTGTATGTTGTCAGTTTGCTTTTTTAATTGATACGACAAGCAACAAGTTTGAGTACAGTGGGGTTAGATAGCTTCTGTCTTCCTGTGTGAGTAATGGTATGCAGCAAGGCGGTGTTCTATCCCCATTTCTGTTTAACGTATTGCTGACCTAATATCATGATTTGAATAGGTCTTATACTGGATTCAACATCAGCAGTTTATGAATAACTTCAGTTTTGCTATTGACATGTCTGTATAAAGTTCATATACTGGTGGATTATTAAAATCATTGAGGATATGTGAGCGTTTTGCATCACCAAATGATATCGAGTACAACTAAAAAAAAAGACAGCGCATGTGTTTCAAACAAAAAAATCTGAAAAAAGTGTCTGAACTAGTGATTAGATTTTGTGGAGAAAGGCTCTTGGTCAATGAGCATATATACCTAAGGCATCTAATTCATTTGTCAGATGATAGTGATACACAAAGCAATATTGTTCCCTTTCTTTATGAGTAAATATACTTTTAAGGTATTTTAAAACATGTTCTAGAGATGTAAATAATATTGCTTTTCAAAACCTATTGAATGAATCTGTATTGTGCTCCTCTGTGGATAAATTTTTCATTTTTTACACTGATGCAGTTAAATGTCTTTTACAAAAACGGATTTATATTTTTAATTATGGTAGGTGCCCTTGTGTATTGGGAATATTTGTAAATATCACTGTTAACAGCCTTTGTGTTTTGCTTAGAAAATAAACAGAATCTTGAAAGAATTGACTGTTGGAGCAAATTATTGTATTAATATGTTTTTGTCGTATCTTGTGTGAAACTCCTAATCAACCACTCCAGTGGCCTAGTGGCTAGAGTGTCTGCCTTGGATGTAGGAGGTTGCAGGTTTGAACCCCCATCCGAGTCATACCAAAGACTTAGAAAAATGGTACTAACAGCTGCCTCGCTAGATACTCAACATTATGAGGTTAGTGTTAGGACTGGACGGACTGGCGTCAGGATAATATGACTGGGTGGGACATCATGTTACATTCTGAGGCATGATGCCCCAGTGCTAGGCATCACTACAAACTGCGACACTGCAGACATTGTAGCAATATGACTGAAAAACTTAAAGCTATGTTAAACATCCAAATCACACACACACACTGCTAATCATTGTCTATGAATTCTGAAATAAAGTTATTATTATTATTATTATTATTATTATTATTACTATTATCATTATAGTGAATGCTAATTGTTACGTATATGTAATTAAATTGCTTGTGTGTTAGTTTTAAATTCTTTTTTAATTTTAATTTTGTTTCATTACATTTTACTGTAATGATTATTTTCACGGGATTCAATATTTTTTCAAGTAAATTCTGTTTTTATAGAACACAAAAGGTGTTACATTAGCACTATTTTTAGCTCACTTTGGTTCATAGATTTTGTAAACATCGAGTGATAACAGTTGGCTATTTCCAAGGTCATTTCGGCCCGCATGTTAACTGGATTGTAAACAGCCTTTCTTTTTTTATATATTTGCAGTGTGAGAATTTGGTTCTTAGATAGGGATGTTCTTGCTACGTGACAAATTTCATTTTTTTATTGCGCTGTTCAAGTGTTAAGAGACCACGTGACCCATCACGCGGGAATAGGATGATGTTTTAGTTGGGTTTAATACCCATTCTGAGAGCTTTCCAGTCAGTCATTCTTTAACACCTTGAGGGAACAAAGTGTTTCTAATTGTTGTTGCCAGTTTGATTTTCATTTGTTTTTGGAATTTAATAATTTATTCTTTAGAAAACTAAACAAGTGTACTTTTTTATAAAAGTTCTGGGACAAAGAAATTCAGTGGAAATTTATTCTGGAATTCTATATGGACACATAAACTGTGATTCAATTAAGGATCTGTTACCATCAGGACAGACATCATCTGACGTCATCGCCTCCATATTGGAATTTCATCGAGATTCAAACCTGGATTCTATTAGAACTGACTAGTGATAGGACTTGTATTTTTCAATCTTAGGATTCAATTTTGGATTATATTCACAAACCGTAAGTCCTATTTCCAATTTTTACATTGTTTTCTAGGGAAATAAATTATTTTGTAAAAATATACGAAGCTTGTTGGCTTCACTCTTTTCTCATTATTTTTGTAACATAATCAATAAGACTTTATACTTAATGCACTACTAAGTCAGGAAGTAGCAAGTGATGTTGTAACAGAAGAACAAGTTAAATGTTTCCGTTCCAAAGTACGTGTCCTCCACACGACATGTAGTCTGTCTCAGCAGTACAATGTCCATGTGAATGAAACTGATGTCTGCATAACCAGGCAGATTTTAAGAAAATAAAAAGATTGCGTTACATTTTAAGTTAATACTGGTACCATAATTAACATATATGCTGGGACACCATACATGTTGGGACACCATAAATTAATTTCCAAAGTAATTTGTTATGGCATCTCTTCACTCATAATATCAACGCTTTGTTGGTAAAATAATTAATAAGGGTATCAACTGCAGGATTTAAAGTGAAACATTTGAAACTTGCATCTCCAAAAATGCACTCAAACTTAAATCTGCATGTAGACAATAGTATGCACTGCATTTGTTTTATTATGATATTCATTACATGATATGAAAATCTAGGTTTATTTGGATTTTAATAATTGAAATATTAACTTAATATTACATGCCACAGAATGGAGTGTACATCAGTATTTTATCCTTGGGTCTTTACTAGTAATTATATTGCCTCCATTGTTGTAAAAGTGCGAATAATTCATATTTGTATTATATTTTGTGTTTTGCTGTAAGATTTGTTTGATGCAATAAAAATTCTGATTTGATTTATTTTGCAGTTTTCATTTAGGTCTAATTCCCAAATAATATTTCCTTAGTTATCTGCCAGTGCAGATCCCCAGCACTAGTGCAAGCAAATATATCGTCATTTGCCCTCACAGTGAATCTATTTAAAAATTATTTTTCTTTTTGCAAAATACACCACTCCCTCGATAACTCGCGCACAACGGGGTCCAAAAACATCAACCGCATTATAAGCAAGGGTGCGAGTTATCGAGGGACCTATAACAAACAACAAAACTAACAAAGTTATCGACGTAGAGGCAAAAGGGGGGTGGGTTGGGTTGACATGTTACAGTGTTGAATACTCAGTTAATAATCGTGATAAGATTAACTGTGAATAAATCTCTTCATAACGGTGTACTTTGTTTACTTTCTTCCTCACAGAGTAACATTAATTTCAGGATAACTTACAGTATATTGAGGAGATCATCAAAACATTATTCCACTTGGTTTCCGTTCACTTAACACATGTACGACTTCACACATTGTGTACTACGTCACTAATTTTTGTGTTGAATTGGATACATTCTAGTTTTATTGTTTGATCCAAAGCAGACTTATTTTTATACAAAAAGATCGACACTCATTTAAAAAAAACAATGTCGATCGAACAATAGGTAGATTTGATTGCGGTTGAAGTAAAATGAAAAAAAAAATAAATTCACAAGGGTTAACCATTACCAACATGAATTTAATGGGTCTACAAATTTAAAACAATGTAAATTAGAACACGATAAAACTTGCAGTTTGTGACACGTTTGATAAATATCACTTCACATTTTGAAAAAATCTTAATTTTTTGTGTTACTCTTTGATTTTTCTGCCGCCTCTGTGTATTGTTTACGGATGATTATCTCTCTGAGCTGGTATGGATAATTACATGCGGCTTCCTGATTCGCTAAGTGTATCTCTCCTGACAATGAATTTTGCTCAATTCTATGTCGGCGTTGGAATCTCCAAAGCCACCCATGGCTTGCCCTAAAATGAGATTCATTCTCCATACTTTTTGCCATTTTTTCTGCTTGGGCTTTGAGAATTGTTCCAGAGATGGGAACACCTTGTTCATGTTGCTGTGTAAACCATGTGTACACAGCATCATCTAATTCAGTATCGTTTGCAGTCCATGCTCGTTTTCGTTTGATCCCATCATCTGAATCAACATCATGTAAGTAATCCCAAAGTTTCTGCTCATCCTTAAGCCAACCTCTAAACATCGACTCAGTAATTTTTAGCTCATTGCAAATGTTGGATCTCGCTTCGCCATTATGAACCATATCTATGATGCACAGCTTTTCAGTCACTGAGTACACCTTTCGCTTACTTCCTTTGCTCTCCATGGTCACATTTACAAATGATTAGGATACATTACTGATATTATATACTTTAGTGATGTTAAGTACATAAAAATGTGAAACCATTTTCGACTGGTCAAATAAAATGAATTTTGAGAACGGTAATGACCACAAGAACTTATGCTGCTATTGGCATGCCTTTGAATTTTTTTTTTATTGTACTTCCCTTGCTTGATTTGATACAAAAGACTTATTTAAAGTGATAAAACAACACAGGTCTCTTTTAATTGATTTTTTTAATGCAACAAACACTTCCCCAAGTTGTTGATCAAAAACAAAGCCGGCATGTAATTAGGTTCTCACAGAAATACTCACGGGTTTGATGTGATGGTCAATTGACTCTTTTCATGTTTTCATAGAAGAGAATATGTTGCGATTATAGAGTTTACAATGAAGCAAAATTAAAGGATCAGAACGTGAATTTCACATAGCAAGACATTTAATTGGTGTTTATTTCATTCTCTGTTGCCACCTGTTAGCATTTACCAGAATTTTTCATTGATCGCTGTTTCACCAGACTGTTTATTTACAGTGTACTGACAACTATTTCTCTCAAAAAAATGAACATAATATGTGATATCTTATTAGAACTTGCAAATTTCACAATATGGATTCTATCTTTATGGGTTATAGTCACCATTTTCGATGATAAAACGAGCTATGTATCAAGGTCCAATTTACCAATTTACCAATTCTTATCGCGATTTTTCTAACGTTCAGCACATTTTAAAATATATTTTCTTTGGAGAAAAAAAATCGGGAGCCATGCCAGACACCGCGTTATAAGCAGGTTCACAAGTTATCCGGGCGTGAGTTATCACGGGAGTGGTGTATTGTGATTACTCTCAAATTTATCTAGAATTTATATTTTGCATTTGTAGCTTATATAAATAATACATTTTTCTCCCGAAAAACTTCCAAAAATTAATAAATCAATAGCTTAGAAAGAAAAGAACCTGTGAATTCTAATTTTGATTCATGTGAAAGACAAGTGACTCTGAAGAAAACATATTAAAGGTTTGGCTGTAAACTAAACTTTTAAAGTTCGTGGATAACTTAGTTCATGGGCAAGACACAATCAATAATAATAGTTTTATCTCTGGAGAGAATTTATATCTGACTATAGTAAAAGTAAAACTGACATGATATAAAGTTTTGGAGATAATTTACATAAGATTATTTTTTTTATAATCCTTCATAAGGCTGCTTTTTGAAATAGTCAGCTGTTAATAATACAAACCAACTGAGTGATATCAGGCCCACATAGGCCTCTTGTTAGGACATGGTCCCAAAATTGCTTGGGGCAGTTTCAAAATGGTACTTGTTAGGACAATTTACATGGTCCCAAAATGGCAAGGGGCAGTTTCAAACTGGTACTTGTTAGAACACCTTACGTGGTCCCAAAATGGCATGGGCAGTTTCAGAATAGTACTTGTTGATGAAGTGGCTTGTAAGAACATTGTATTATGTGTTTGGAGCAGTAAAACATAATTAATATTTTTGCTGTGGCAATATAGTACTACTTATGTACTTCCTTGTAAGTTGGTCCACATGTACTTTCCTGGAAGTCTGGTCCATATGTACTTCCCAATAAATCTAGTCGATATGCACTTCCCTATAAGTTTGGTCCATATGTAATTCCCTATAAGTTTAGTCCATATGTACTTCCCTATAAGTCTGGTCCATATGTACTTCCCTATAAGTCTGGTCCATATGTAATTCCCTATAAGTTTAGTCCATATGTACTTCCCTATAAGTCTGGTCCATATGTAATTCCCTATAAGTTTAGTCCATATGTACTTCGCTATAAGTCTGGTCCATATGTACTTCCCTATAAGTTTAGTCCCTATGTAATTCCCTACAAGTCTGGTCCATATGCAATTCCCTATAAGTCTGGTCCATATGTACTTACCTACAAGTCTGGTCCATATGTAATTCCCTATAAGTTTAGTCCATATGTAATTCCCTATAAGTCTGGTCCATATGTAATTCCCTATAAGTCTGGTCCATATGTAATTCCCTATAAGTCTGGTCCATATGTACTTCCCTATAAGTCTGGTCCATATGTACTTCCCTATAGGTCTGGTGCATATGTAATTCCCTATAAGTCTGGTCCATATGTACTTCCCTATAAGTCTGGTCCATATGTAATTCCCTATAAGTCTGGTCCATATGTAATTCCCTGTAAGTCTGGTCCATATGTAATTCCCTATAAGTCTGGTCCATATGTACTTCCCTGTAAGTCTGGTCCATATGTACTACTATAAAAATCTGGTTCATATGTACAAAAGGATTAAAGTTGCTGCAGCTGCAATTAAACTTTGGACTTTATTAACTTTGTGAGTAATTAGGTAAAATTTACACATCGATAAATACCCAACGATGATCATTTAATCCTTATAATTCCTTAGGTAGCCAAGAGCCATAAATTCTTTACACAGTAACACAGGAGGAGTGTCATAGTGGTTCATACCATTGATACATTGTTATGATCATTATTTTAATATATAAAAAAACGGTTGACCATTTTTACCAGGCTGTTTACCTGGCTATTCCTTTTTTCTAGAATTAGTTTGCATATGACACATGTTGCTACCTTATCTCATGTATTTTTTCATACCCTTTAATTTTTCATACACAATCCAGTTATCAAAATAATAATTATATAAATATATCATAATTTTTTGTATATATCACTTTGTATTTTTCGAAAAATCCATTAAATTATCGGACATAAAATTTCTACTAAGAAGATTTACATTTGCAAAAAAGATCAAAAATACCGTATTGCCATTTTGTTTTTACAAAAATTAATAATTTTTGGTGAGAAAATACAATGATTGATGCATAAACTCTCTTATTGTCATCACAATATCTACTGGTGTTTATTAACAAATGGACAAAGGACTTCAAAGACCATACCTTTAAATATTATCGTTAAATAGTTCTCCTTGTTAAGTCTGTCACCATAACAAAACACCATGTGCATTTTAAAATGAGTTCAGAAGCCCTTTGATATTTTCTTATCCAACAAAAATTATGTCTCAGTACATGCTAAAATGAAGACTACAGACCATTAGTCGACTAGTCTTATTGTTTCATTATAGTCATACAAACATAAAATATAAAAACCATGTCATTTTCCATCATAAATTTGAAAGTCATGGGCTCCGTTAAATCAATTTGTATATATATATATATATATATATATATATATATATATATATATATATATATATATATATACATATTTTATCTTTTAAGTGCTTGTACTGTTTTGACTTGGATGTAATTAACATTTTATTGCATATCTATTCTACAATATACCCCTCTATTGTTATCTTCACTGGCAAGTTCGAATACCAAGCAGTCTTTTTGAGTACTTTTATTTTTATTGAAATTAGATTCTTGAGTTGAGAGCAGAATGAGACAGAAAATATACATTTACTTTGTATGTTTTTACCGTTAGGTTGTCGAGTAGCGTATGTTCCGCAGAACTTATTCAGGTACGATCCCTTTATTTTTCGTACACGGTCAGTACCACAACATGATAATTATTCATTTTACATATAATATTTCATACAATGAAATTAATAATTATTTTCTCATGTATGAAAAATTACATGAAATATGGTATAGCATTCATTGTTACTTTCTATACATTTCAATCTATCAAAAGCAAAATCGTGTCCAATTTTAGTGAGATCCCTTGCTTGGCATATGACTCTGACATTTAATAACAGCTGCTGAAACATGTTGTCGAGGTGAAAGCAAAAATTTCCAAAGATTGGCTTCTAAAGCCTACCCATATGCCTTCTTCAGCAAAAGGGCTGAGTCTTGGAGTGCAAAAGGGTTGAGTCTTGGAGTGCAAGAAGGTCTGTGCAATTACATTGTTTTAACTTCTAATGGTTGATTATATTCTGAGGTTTGTAAATTTTGATTGGAAATCACAGTAGTGGGTGGGTGGGGGCCTGTTGTTATTATTAGGGTGTAAAGCGTTGATATAGATAAAACTTCACATCAAATGACTGGAAACAGTGAACCAAAAAAGTAGTCTGCAGAATTTATTGATGTGTTAAAAATTCCAGATCAGCATCACGTTACCATTTACATCCAATCAAAACATTGAAAATGCCGTCAATTCATAAAAATTGGAATTATTGCTGTATAAGTCTGGTCCATATGTAATTCCCTGTAAGTTTAGTCCATATGTAAAATTCCCTGTAAGTTTTAGTCCATATGTAATTCCCTGTAAGTTTAGTCCATATGTAATTCCCTATAAGTTTAGTCCATATGCAATTTCCTGTAAGTCTGGTCCATATGTAATTCCATGTAAGTTTAGTCCATATGTAATTCCCTGTAAGGTTGGTCCATATGTAATTCCCTATAAGTTTGGTCCTTATGTAATTCCCTATAAGTCTGGTCTATATTTAATTCCCTATAAGTCTGGTCTATATGTACTTCCCCATAAGTCTGATTCATATGTAATTACCTATAAGTCTGGTTCATATGTAATTCCCTATAAGTTTGGTCCATATGTAATTCCCTGTAAGTCTGATTCATATGTATTATTACCCTATAAGTCTGGTTGAGATGCACTTCCCTATAAGTCTGGTCCACATATACTTCCCTGTAAGTCTCATCCAATATCAAACGACATAGGTTCTGATCTGCCATTGCATAATGCACTGGCAGATCAGCATCTGTGTTGTGTTGTTCTAATTATTAATCATTAAAAAAATGCACAGATACAGATCTGCCAGTACATTACACACTGGCAAAGGTGGGTCTATGCAGTTTTTCAATGGAAGCCAACTTATAGGCAGTTCATAAAATGGATTGTGGAAGAAGAAGCAAAAGTAGCTACAATGGTGTTTGTAGCAACAATTGATTTTATGATAGCAACAGAGGTGTTGGTGGTTGTTGTGCATGTAATAGCAACAGGACTGACCGTAGCTACATGTATAGTAGAGGTATTAGTGTTGATAGCTGTGTAATAAGTCCAAAAGAGATATGCCATTTGTTAACAATTTTAGTAATTATAAATGTCAGCAGCAACATTAATATTCATAAATGTACCTTCCACTAAAGCTGAAGGATGGATTTCCCCTCCATGACAAAGCATTTCTCTTCTATACTTCTCACCCATTGTCCTGAAGATTACAATATATATATATATATATATATATATATATATATATATATATATATATATACGCACACACACACACACAAGAAATATTCTCTATACAAAAACAAGCAATTAAGAATTTACAGTTTGATAAACACCTACCCTAATCGCCAGAAGTCATTCAAAGTGCAACTTTAAAAATGAAATTATGAAATTACCAGTCGTAATAAATCAACCATAGAGATATATGAATATAGGATTCTAAACTGTTTCCTATAGTGAGACACTGTTCTGAACTGTTTCTTATAGTGAGGCACTGTCCTGAATTGTTTGTTATAGTTAGGCACTGTCCAGAACTGTTTCTTGTAGTGAGGCACTGCTCTGAACTATTTCTTATAGTGAGACACTGTTCTGAACTGTTTATTATAGTGAGGCACTGTCCTGAGCTGTTTGTTATAGTAAGGATCCATTGTACATGATTTGCAAGTAATAGGAATGTTGTTATCCTCATAACTCCATTTCTTTTCTTCTACAAATTTTCTCTGGCATATACACACCCTTAAAAGTGAAATGAAAACAAAATACAGTTGGAATGCACAAAGAACACAAATGAAATGCTAAATGTATGCGTGTTTGTGTTGTTTTTTTTATTTTTAATGTAGCTTTAATAATTTTAGTCATCACTATGATGTTAGCAGTGTGGCAGTTCATAGCTATGTCTACCACTGAGGCATCATGCCGCAGACCAGTCCCAACTGTAACCTCTTAATGGTGATCGCTAAGTGAGGCAGCTCTTAGTAACTTGTATAAGTCTTTGGCATGACTCAACCACAGTTCAAACCTGCGACCTCCCACATCTGAGGCAGACACTATAACCACTTAGGCCAAAATGATAAATGCAAAATGAAAAATGGATTGAAATAAATGCATTTCATAAATTAAAGTACTTAAAACTTCATTATTTTAAGCAACCACTAATTTCCTGTGGTTGAAAGTCCTTTTGCATGATCATCCAGGACCCGAATCCTTGCACTAAAAGAAGCTTTTTAATCGCTTAAAAGCCATGGCATTGTTCTTGTCGAAGCGATGTAAAACAACCCAACTGCCATTGATCTGCTGATGGCATTAATATTGGTTACATCTGTACAATCTTTATTTGAATGAAACAAAACAATAAAATCTACAGAGCATAGAACTATATTTTTACACTTATTGCAATTGCAGGTATAGTGTAACATGTTATAAATTCAATGCTGTCTTTGCATTTTATGCAATTGCTATTCCATTACAGCACACATTTAATAAGACATAGTATGCATGCTACTGTTATGCCTTTAACACTTTTAAAAACAGAAAACCCAAAGCAACAAAGGATGAGAGCAATAAACTGAAAATCTTCATTAATTTTGAAAGCCATAGAAGGAAAATAAAGAGAGGACAAACGAAATGCAAATGTGAACAGAAAGCAAATGGAAAACAAACAGAATGAAAGAGAAAGAAGTAACAGTAGTTGTCTAATGATCACCAAGCTATGGTATTTTAAAGAAACAGCTGGCATAAAATTAAAAATTTTGAAAACATGGGCCATAACTTTGTTGGTAGCTGCACAGGCAAATGGTCAATGGCAATATCTGCATCACTGTAATGCTGTCATGCTAAATATCATCAACATTCATTTAACCTTAGTGTAAATATCAAATACTTGTAATTATTATAATGAAACAAAATTAATAAGTACCAACAAAATGGAAGTTTTGAAGCATAACCCTCTTTGAACACTCCTATATAAATATGAGAACTTCAATACCAAACACCATCAAATAAGGAATGTTACTTGCCGACCTATGTTTTTTTCACAAATCTACAATCTACATTTAAATCCAAACTGATCAAAAGGTCCACACTTGTCAATATAGGGCTTAAACAACATAAAAAGCAAAGTGTCACATGATGGAAAGTTCATTATCAAATGGCATAACAATCTTAACAAACAGTTCCCGAGTTACGTTCCTTAAACGTTATGGACAAAAAGATTGATGGACAAATGGGCAAAGTGACCAAGTTGGCCACATTTTCAGAAGTAGACCCTAAAAATGATGACAGTGCCCCCCTCCACTGTTATGGAGATGTATATAAATTGGAACACAGGCATAACTGGGGTGGGGGGGGTATTTTTAGCTCTACAAGCTGACAAGTATACAAATTCCATTATAATCTCCATATTACACAAAAAATAAGAAAATAAAGCATCATGGAGTGTATGGATTTAACTACATCTGTCAAATTTAGAAAAGCTACCATGATGCACTTTACATTTAGATTATGACACTGTCTTCCCAGAATGATTACAATCTGTAACATCAATGACAGCAACACAAACTTTGTCAACCAACAGATTTTACACTCTGCAGGCAGCAAAGCCCACCAGCAAGACTGTCCCAGATCTGCCTTCAAAGGAGGGTGGTAATGTTAGTACCATTCAGAGAAACAGAGCACCACCAGTTATAAGAACTCAAATTGCACTAGTTTCTGTCAATGAAACAGAGGAAAACGACTCCCCATCTCCAACATAAAAGAATCTGACTGGGAAAATAGGAGTAGATGTAATCAATAAATTTCCCTCTTTTACCGACAGAAACAAGTTGGTAGGATTTATTTAGAGGATACTGGCATGAATGCATGATTTCATAAAATTCCAATGATCCATGGCCTATATTAATATAAACTAAAAAAAGTGTTACAATTTGTAGACTCAGTACATTCCTGCTGAGCATTAAAACTCTATTCAAGCAAGCTAGAGCTACTGAGAAATTGCAATAAGCCACAATATTAATTCTTCTATCTCTGGGGACACATGAAGTTACTTTAACTGTGCTGGCTACTGTCACCTTAAACTATACTTAAAAGGTTAACAGTTTTGACCATAATTTGATTGTCTGTCTCTTTATGGAATTGTCTGTCTCTTTATGTAATGCTCATGCTAAAAGCACAATTCCATCAAATTTACATCCTGAGAGCAAGTAAACATATCATGAATGCCTGGGTTCACCAAGCAATGCGACAACACCTATTCACTCCTATTATGATTGGTGGCAAAGATGTCCACAACAATACCAACCATACAAAATGCAAGTTATCTTTGTTCAGTAACAGAATGAGCTGCTTTAAAAAAAAATAGTATTTGGCAGTATCAGTTGCCCTTCACACCTTTTTTTGCAAAAGCAACACTGTTCACAGCCATCATCAAGTTTAGCATGTAATGCATTGCACCAGTTTTCTACCAACTCTACTGCTGGTTGTCCACCTGAGTTTGTGACCATATCTTTGTGTAGGCAAGTCACACAGGAAAAATCTGTATTCTGGAAAGAATTTTACAGAATTTTAATTTGTTCACATCTTGCCAATATAAATAATCTAAAATCCCTTGAGTGTAATTTAAATTTCATGGTATAAAACACTTGTCAAAAGACCTTTCTAGTGCCTTTTGGTTCCATGATCAATTCTTGCAGTTTATGTCTCATTTCTGATAAAATAACTGATGGGCTTTCATGTTACAACTGTTTAGCAAATAATTTGTCCATCTCTTTTAATGTTTTATGCTGTCTAGCACCATTGGTTCTCTCCCCCTCTTGCTGTTGCTCATCTTTATCTCTGTTACAGCAGCATTACAATAAACTCTTCTATTTCAACTTTGTCAGACACAGATATTTTGGCACCATTTTCATTTAGGACAAAGAAGACATAATTAGAAATCTTCTGGTGAAAGATCCATGTCATAATGATCATCCATTCAGGGGGAATAGTGACAAAATTTTTAAGACAGTCAATGTGCCAACCACATTAGACATCTTCATTTTGGACCATGTAAGTATCATAAGCAGTCTACTGTTCAAAAACCTATGCTGATATAGCCATCCATTTGGGAGGACAGGAGATAACAATATTTTCAAGACAACTTTTCTTTCAGGGGTAATTTTGTAAAGATTTTAAAGATGGCCACTGTGTGGTGGTCATATTGGATGTCAGATTGGCACCATTTTCCATTGTAGCAGCCATACAAGACTTCATATTGGTGCCATTTTCATGCAGGACCAATTATACATCATCAGAAGTCTTTTAGTGATAACCCCATGCTGATATGATCCATTCAGAAAAAGAAGCAATAACAGGGTTTTCAAGATGGCTGCCATGGCAGCTATATTGGATGTCAGATTGGCACCATTTTATATAGGACCAACCAGACATCATAAGAAGTCTTTTAGTGACAACCACCATGTTGATGTGACCATTCATTCAGGAGAAGTATTGAAAACAAGATTTTCATGATGGATATCATGGTGGCCATGTTGGACCTCACACAGGCACCATTTTCATTTATGACCAACTAGAAATCATAAGAAGTCTTTTAGTGAAAACCCTATGATGATATGAACGTCCATTCAGGAGGAGAAATAATATCATGGTATTCAGGATGGCTGCCAGGGTGGCCATATTTGATATCTGAACAGCACCATTTTCATTTATGACCAAATTGTCTAAGGGATGAATGTGTGTGTAAAGTCTCCATGCAGCCCTCGATGTAGTTTAAGAGGAGTAGCAATAATAAACTTGTGTTAATAGATGAATGGATGATGGATGAAAGTCAACAGAGAGATGATGGATGACATGCAACAGACCATCATATAAGCTCTACTGGCTAATGACCAGTAATACTAAAAAGACAAAAGTAGGAAAAAAATTGAAAATGCCTATGGGAAGGCTTATTGGAAGCATAAAACTCATACTTCTACTTCTGTAGTTCTAACAAGACTCATCATTAAAGCCAAGATTGTGCTATGTCCTATTGTGTTGATGTGCTGTTAAACTCTGCACACACCAGACTCTGTACCAAGAGCATGTATTAAGGTCACTTTGAACCAGTGAATTGTAAACCAGCAAATTGTTATAGTGTTGCGATCTCAACAGTTTCTATATTATGACCCTGAAGCTAAGTTCATGGGGTTATGGAAAGACCATGGGGCATGACCTAATGATCCCATTATGACATTAGTTGACACTAAGTAATTGATCACACCAGCAAATTCTTAATCATCAGCAACAAGAAAATCATGTGCTATTTGAAATTTATTTAAAATCATCATTATCCCCCATCCCCACAGACTACACCCATAGAACTATCACTGACCCAAGTTTCATGTATCAAGTTCTAGAAGTGTAGGAGTTCAAGGACACAGCACAAATATGTATGAAGTGTATAACAACATCTCTGAATGCATGGGATAAAACGTTCACACTAATTTTTACCTGTTTAAGGGATCCTGTTTGAAACACTGATGCCAAATTCTGGAGGCCACTGCCCGGGCCATGAGATATGAATAGTACTTTGCACCATATCCAACCAGGTGGCTAAATCTCAGCTGCCACGCCTGCAGGATACATGAATATCAACAATGCCAAGATTACTATACAACTACTGTGATATTGGTAGCTTTTTTTCTTTTTTATAAGATTAGTTTTAACACATTATTGGCTGTAACATATTCAAGAAATGGGACCTAACTGCCTTTCCCAAAGATAAAGACGCAGCCAATGTGGGGCGGCCTAGTTGCTTACTAAAGCTGCAACCTTTGGATTATGAGCCTGATATTATATTTATCTGATCCAACACTGTATTCACGACTTTTTTATCAAATTATTTAATTCTTGTATCAGTAATACTAACCTCTCAGAAACATAGCAAATTTACTTATATTTCAACTGCAATCTCTACAAGCCAAGACCTGGAACTGATTGATGCAAATAATGCCAATCTTGGTCAATGCTATCAGAGCAGAACTTGGTCACTGCAATTAATGCAAATCTTGGTTTAACATTTTTGCATTTTAAGTGTACATCTCCATACATGGAATATAACTGAGAAATTCCTCAATCCAGAACTTTTCAGGATAATATCTAGGCAGGTTTCACACAAAAATTGTTAAAACCTGTCAAAACTAGAAGCTTTGCAAACTACTACAGTCAAACCTGATTTGAGTGACCTCTGATATAAGTAATGACTGTAATTTATGAACACAACTGTCATTCACAGATTGATCATATGAATGCACTGTTGTGAGCAACTGCCTTATGAACGCAACTGTAACCATGATTTTGAGGCAAAATATGCTTTCTGACACTGCTATTAATGACCACATTGCAAAATGATATAAATACCACTTACCATTTTTAAATATTTAATCCTTTGTTGTTGTTGTTGTTGTGGGGCTTAACGCCATTTTTCAGCACACGATAGGCTATACATGGCGGCCAGTATTAATGGTGGAGGAAGAAACTGGGAAATCCGTGGAAAGAACCACCGACCCACGAGAAGCTACTGGCAAGCTTTCTCACATATCCACATTCGCCGAATCTTAGACTCGAACCCATGCAGACAGAGGTGAGATAGCAGTGATCCGTAACGGAGAGCGCTTTAGACCACTCGGCCACTCGGGGCCCCTTTAATCCTTTGTAACCATGAATGCTGAGTAGAATCTGCATGTCGAGTGCAGATTGTTCTCAACGAAGATTAATAAAAGAACTGAGGGAACAAGTTGTCTGGTTAGTGGTTTCATTAGATCTATCAGCTAAAGTCATATGCTGATAACCTTTAACCAGACTTGTGGACTTGTGAAAAACTACCACTGTAGTGTCGCTGACTTCAAAATTCCATATTATGATTAACCATTCCATCTTGAATGGATTTGCAAACATGAATATACATGGCCTAAAGGTTCAAATTGTTTGTTTATCTGCTTTGAAAATCCTCATAATGTCAATAATGTCATAATGAGAGATCTTGTCACCCTTTCACTGCCGTGCAAAAGGACAATGCCTTAAATCATTCATCTGTGAAGCCTTTGTCATTTTTTCTTACTTGCTTTTTCTGAATTAGTTAATTCTGTTGTTATTGCAAAAGGTCTGTACTCTGTTGCTTTATCAATGCTACTGTTATTAAATCCCACACACAAGGCTGAATGTCCCATGGTCAGATATCTCATCTGTTCACCTCAGTGCATTTGTTCTGTCCTTTTGTTGACTGGGTCGATCCATTTATTATTTATGTTGTAGATGACTTAGGTTTTGAGCTTTGGCTGTAAATTAATAGAGAGTGTGTGTGTGTGTGTGTGTGTGTGTGTGTGTGTGTGTGTGTGTGTGTGTGTGTGTGTGTGTGTGTGTGTGTGTGTGTGTGTGTGTGTGTGACTTGGATTATTAACTTAGCTTTAAAAAAATTTCAATCATATTGCTACGATGTCTGCAGTGTTGCAGTTTACAGTGATGTTTAGCACTGGGGCATCACGCCACAGACATGTAGCACGATGTCCCACCCAGTCACATTATCCTGACACCAGGCTGATCATTCCTAACACTAACCTCTTAATACTGAGCACTTAGCGAGGCAGCTGTTAGTACCATTTCTATAAGTCTTTGGTATGACTCAGGCAGGGTTTAAACCCACAACCTCCTGGCTCCATGGCAGATGCTCTAACCACTAGGCCACCAGAACAGTCTAAATTCATACAGTGTTATGTAAATAAATTTATCATACCTAACTTTACGATTCAGGGGCAAGACCTTCTAGTTTAACTTACCAATTCATATACAATAATGTCAAACAGCTACACATATACTTCTGACAAAAATTATAATGCTTATGTTCAATGTATTTTTAGAGCTGATTTTTTTATGAAGGCATGCAATATTTTAAAAGAACAATAAAAAAAGAGCAAAATATATGAACAATAATTATGACTAGTTTTCCTTCTTGAATTTCAAACATGAGATGGACTATTCTGGACAGAATATTATGTCCAGTTATCTCGAGTGACCACTTCTGTTGGCAGAAGGGGTGGTCTCAATATATGTTTTACTGTATCCCGAAAATCATCTTATTTCATTTTGGACCAGACTCTGTTGAACACAAAAAGTATGCACCGTAAGAATAGCACAGTGTTTATAATATAATATCTCCTTCAACAATAACAACAAAAAAACAAGATTCTGGGAAAAAAAAACTTATGAGTGAACAAAATACTTACTGTGCCTGCTACATAAGGTATTCCATGATATTTATTTTGGATGTCAGCCAGGATATCTGTGGTGGATTTTCCCTCTTGGGGATGACTATGGTATACCTGGTCTAAAATGGCCTGAAACACTTGAACCTGCATCTCCTGCAAATAAAAGGATATGAATAAAAGTATGAGAGTGATTATAATGGCTTGCTATTGCGTTTTTCAAAACGGATCCATTACTCTCCACCCTTAAACCTGCTCTCTCCCTCCCCACAAAAAAGCTATGGTCTATGGTTTGTAATCAGAAAAGTTACATAAACTATGTACACCATCAATGGGTCGCATGGTTGAGGTATCCATTGCAAATATACCTCTCTCACGTAATTGCCATATGACCCAGCATTCCACAGTAAAGGCTCTTAATCCAAACTCAAAACTAACCCGATATCAAAAGAAGACTCATGTTCACAAACATTGCCACATTAAAGTCATTAGCATGACTAAATACAAATGCTAGCATATCCAAACAAAATGGGCAAGTCTGAATGAATGCACAGAATCAGGTGAATTTCTATGCATTGTGGACTTGCAATATTAATGTACAGGTGATAACGTTAAAACTGCATTCCAACTGCTGATCATAGATATGTTGAGTAATTTAAGTTTTAAATGGTCTGTCCATTTATGATTTACAGTTGGACAATTTGAAGCATTTTCTTGATGAGTGTCATGGAACTGTATAAATCCCTTTGTTATTTATTCAATACATGTACTCGGGTTTCATTTTTTGTGTACAACAATGCCCAAGGGTGATTTATGTAATATATTGTACAATATTCTGAAACAGTGAGTTCAGTTCATCCTATGCAGCATGTGAGAAGTGCTTTTGATGGGAAAAACCGATATTCATCAAACACACAGATGACATAGGGCTACATTGTCTGTGTATAAATACCTCACCGTAGGACGAAAACATTACACTATGGAAACATCTTGTCAGTGAGCAGGTCTACTTAAGGACTTGCAGATAGCCAGCTGTAGAGGTATGTGAGTTATTTATAAATTTCTTATGTATATTATAGGTTACAACTATTGTACTACCACGTTTATTTTCTGTATATTTTCTATGTAGCTCCGACTTGCATAGTATAATGCAAATAATTTCTATTCTTGTATGTGACTTAACAGGAGATTTATATTAGCAATAAAGTTGCATTTTATTAAGAAACATTTAGTACCATAGGATTCTTATTGGACACAGGTAGGTTCACTTCTGAGCCTGTTTATTGCTTTGTAATGTTGTGCTGATAATGTAATTTGTATAGCTTACCATATATAATGTCATTACGTGTTATTGTATATGCCCGTGTCATTCTTAGTACGTAGTGTTAAATTTATTTTCAGCTGATCGGAGTTGATGGGGTAGCAGCTGTACAGCTGACCATAAAGCTGACCACAGCAGCAGTAGAGCTGATTGAACAGTGTTTTGCTGGTTGAGTAGCAGGTGAACGGATGTTGCTGACCGATTGGTGGGTGCTGATTGCCTGACTGACCAAGTGATTGAATGGTGGTCGGTGATTACCTGTAAAGCTGACTGCTTGATTGACCAGTGTGACTGGTAGCCAAGTATTCTAGTGATGGAGTGTTTTGTTTAACTCCATACATGTATTCTTTTAGCCATGGGCTAATTTTGGGGTTTGTTATACCCAGTGTTTTGGGACTGTAAAGATATAGTGTATGATATCTGTCCCATTTTTACATCATTTTACTATTTGAGTTAAGTAGCCATATAACATTACTTATTAAGTTCTTTTTTTTACATATTTCATGTTTTTGTTGCCTTCTGAGAAGGAAAAGGTACAACTACTAAAAGAAGTTGAAGATAGGAAATTAGAAAGGGAAAAAGAAGTGAGGTTAGAAACTATGGAGCTAGAAGATAGAAATTGGGAGAGGGAATATCAAAGAAATTCTGAGCTGTTGGAAGCTAAAAGGGAGGGGAACACGATACTAAACTAAGAGGTCCAAAATTGCTCCCAATTTGAAGACGACAAGGATAACATGGATAGCTATCTAAACAGGTTTGAAAGGTGTGCCACTGTACAAAAATTGAAAAATGACGATTGGTCACTTCATCTTAGTGAGATGCTAAAGGGTAAAGCACGAGACGTGTATTCTCGTTTACCTGCAGCCGATTCACTAAATTACCTTGCATTGAAAGAAGCATTTTGAAGAAAAACAAGCTAACCGATCAAGGCTTTCGCAAGAAGTTTAAGTATAGCAAACCTGAGAGAGGCGAGACATTTACCCAGTTCGTCAGTAGGACATGCAATTACTTGCAGTGCTGGGTGGAATGTGGTAAAGTCATTTAGACATTTGAGGGTCTTATCGATTTCTTGCTCCAGGATCAGCTACTGACAACTTGTGGCAAGGAGTT
>JAECUM010093476.1:0-26781 GCA_016617855.1 Megalonaias nervosa | reverse complement strand
ATATATATATATATACATTACACTATCTTTCACTAAATATAACTTCCAACCAATTAGAGCCTGGGTGGGACTTCTATAATAGTTTAATTAAACATTGGGAGCACCCCACCCCAACCATAACAATCCCCACAGTGGCGGGATCGTCCGGGATCTGAATTAGACATAAATATTATCTTTACGACCTAAAGTATTAGTTATTAGGAAGTATTTGCGAACAGTTGTGAGATATTTTCCATCCTGTATATTTTGAATTTTTATAATATGCAACTTGTGAATGTTATATTTTGATATTTGCATGCTTGGTAGATTTCAGTTACTTGCAGTAGTTGTGAAGCAAATATCGGACAAAATATCTTACCTGAGCGAAGTTAGTGATTGTCAACAGTAAGTATTGGGTTAGGAAATTGTCACATCTGTCGGTTGTTTAGTAAGTCGAGATAAAGTATCACTTACTGTTAGTATCATCATAAAATGGCTACAGAAAGATGATTAAAGAGTATTGCGCCATGGGCACGGAAGATCTAGGGTACGAGGGAGATCGCCTAGCAGCGTTCATAGAGGTGAGAATCAAAGAATGGAGGGCCGAAAAGCAGCCGAAAGAGAGCTGGAGCTGGCCAGGATATCAGCGGACAGAGAGACACAGATAGAGCTCGCCAGGATAGTAGTGGACAGAGAAACACAGATGGAGCTGGCCAGGATAGCAGCGACCGCGAAAGAAGGAGAGCTTGCTCACGCTCTCGAAACGTAGAAATTAAGGGTAGAAGCTAGGACCGCCGATAGGGACGACTCCAGTACGAGTTCTAGAGGGAGCGTACGACCGATTATCGACCACCGAATGGTACAGATAAGTATGCCGCGATTCAACGACAAAGAAGAGTCCATTGACGATTTCCTCGTGCAATTTGAGAAACTCGAGTGCGTTCATAAAGTTCCCGAGCAACAATGGGCGATTAACGTCTCAGCCTTTTTGCAAGGTGCAGCTCGCGAAGTTTACCATAACTTAGCCGCAGAAGAAGCTGACGACTACAATGTGCTCAAGAAGGCCCTTCTTTGCCATTATCGGCTGACCACCGAAACCTACCGTAAACGTTTTCGGGAAACCCACTCTCAATTCCATATCCGTGTTCGAGGGTTATTCGAGAAGTGGACAAAGATGGCAGAAGTCGAACGAGTTACTCGAGAAGTGGAAGCTAGGATCGCGAGTTGACAGTATTCCTCGCATAAAGAGAGCACAGAACTCTCGAAGAGATCGCCAGTATGGTAGGCACACTCGAAGAGTGGTGGTTCTGGGGGGAAGGACCGACCCCGACCCACTGAGTCACGCGGTGTGGTTGAGGGAGAGCCGGCTGTCCGTAACCGTCAGGGCGACGGAAAGGTCGGAGGGGGATCTACAGGTAAGGATGCCACCCATAGATCCATACAAGCCTCACCCACAAAAACGGGCCTTTCAAGACGGCAAGGGCCGCCGTCGTGCTACAATTGCAGGCGCCCGGGGAATTTTGCAAGGGACTGTCCCAAGGGCAGGCAGACCCTGGTGAATGCTGTCGCGGAGGCAAGCTGTAAACACGCAAACCTCGCGTCCGCAACTGTCAATGGAGAAGGTGCCACCCTCTTGTACGACACTGGGTGTAGCGTTCCCGCCCTTGTCGACAAGAATACGTGAAACCTGAGGACTACACAGGGGAGGTAGTTGAGGTCCAGTACGCGAACAGCGCGCGTGACTCGTTGCCCGTGGCTGTCATTGATATCGATTCACCGTACGTGAAGGGGAAAATTGAAGCTGCGTGCTTGGATGGGCTATCACATGACGTCATACTGGGATGTCATTATATGTTACCACAACCGAACCCCGAAACCTGCACATCGACACCGGTGAGTGCTCTGGAAACTAGGTCCAAGAGTCGGCAGACGAAACCGACGCCAATGGAAGTTACGTCAACACCGGTCAGTAACATACTACCGACCGAGTTGAGGAAGCTGCAGCAGGAAGACGCAACTCTGATGCAGTTTGCATAAATACGCTGCAGAAGGAACAGAGAAAGAAACTCCGAATGGCGCGGTGAAGTTCGTGTACAAGAAGGGGATCTTGTATCGCCACGCCAAGAAAGGACACGAGTACTCCAAGTAAGTCGTCGTGCCAAAGGAGAAGCGAGCTGAAGTGTTGAAACTCGCGCATGAAAATATCATGGGAGGACACATGGGAATTGCCAAGATGCATGATCGTCTTGTCAAGGGATTCTACTGGCCAGGAGTCCAAGGAGATGTTAAGCGGTTCTGTCTCTTCTGTGACAAGTGTCAGAGAATGGCACCGAAAACGGATCATCGACCCGTCCCCTTGAGGAGTACACCCCTTATCGATGAACCATTACGGAGTCTGTCGCGTTGCGTAATATTGATTCGGAAACCGTCGCTGAAGCGCTGTTTGGGATTTGGTCAAGAGTCGGAGTACCCGATGAGATCCTGACCAATCAAGGGACACAATTTATGAGTCGCGTGATGGGAGAGGCGAACCGACTGATGTCGATTAAGCACCTCACCACTACACCGTATCACCCTCAGTGGAACGGACTGGTCAAGCGGTTTAACGGGACTCTGAAAAACACCCTTAAGAAGCTGTGTGAAGGCCGTCCCAAAGACTGGAATCGATATATTCCTGCCATGCTTTTCGCATATCGGGTAGTACTACAAGTGAGTTTATGGTTTTCTCCCTTTCAACTCTTGTATGGGAGGACCGTACGTCGTCCCATCGCCGTACTGAGACAGCTGTGGACGGACGATCACGCTCTCGAAGAGGTACGTACTACCTATCAGTACGTGGCTGATTTGCGAAACAAACTGGAACAAGCTTGTACCCTAGCACAGGAGAACCTCAGGCGAGCGAAGTCGCGTCAGGCGAAGTATTACAACAAGCACGCGAAATCACGGCAGTATGAAGTAGGGGACAAGGTGTTGTTGCTGTTTCCCCAAGAACACAACAAGCTGCAAGTTTCCTGTAGGGGGCCGTACGTCGTAACCGGGAAGGTCTGCGGACAAACCTATCGGATACGACTACCGATTAAGGAGAAGCTGTACCATGCTAATCTCCTTAAGAGATACCGAGAAAGAGAGACCGTTAGCGAGTTTGTCGTCGCCACGATCGTCACCGAGGACGCCGAAGGCGACACAGAAGGTGCGAACACCGTCCCAAGCTGTCCATTAACAAGGGCTGAGACACCCTCGGACGTGGAGTGTGACCCAATGTTGACTGCGGAGCAGCGGGAAGAGATAGAGACGTTGCTGGTGGGGTATTCCGATATGCTTACGGAAATACCCGGGAAAACGCCACTTGTCGAGTTTGGGTTAAAGCTGGTGGACGACCGGCCAGTCCAGCGGAAACCCTACCCGTTGCCCCACGCGAAACGACAAGTGGTAAGAGAAGATATCGAGCAGATGATCGCCCTGGGAGTAATCGAACCCGCCGATTCTCCGTACAGCTCTCCTGTAGTCTTAGTGCAGAAGAAGGATGGCATCCATCGGTTTTGTGTCGACTACTAGACGCTGAATCAGGTGATGAAATTCAAGTCGAAATGCTACCTGACCCAGAACATATTTTCGCTTCTGTCTCGAAAGCGAAATATTTTTCGAAGTTGGATTTGTCCAAGGGCTATTGGCAAATTCCTGTAAGGGAGGAGGATTGGGCAAAACTCGCTTTGGCTACTCCCGACGGCACCAACCAATGGCTAGTCATGCCGTTCTGAGTCCAGAATGCGCCCAGCGTCGTCACTAGAATGATGCGGAGGTTGTTGGAACCCTTGCGCGATAGGGGTGTTCACAACTTCATGGATGATCCCTTTCTCATCCGTTCCCACGTTGACAGACAGCGAGAGGGACATGGTCGGCTAAGTTTGATTGGATCGGTTCACTGCGATGTCCAATCGGAATTGAGATAGAGGGTGTGATTACAATTCCGATCCGAATGTTACTTCAAACTCGTATGAAAAAAATTTAGTACTCGCCTAGAGGGATTGCGGATCAATAGAGTTTACCCCGAGAACGAAGCCACTCGTAATTTGGCGGCAAAATTTAGAGGTAGATTCTAAGGAAAGACAAAGCTTCGAAGGGAAGTTTTTTGAGGACAGAGAACTTCGGGTTCCATTGGGTCCCAAATCTTCAAGAGTTGGAGACGGAATTGAGGCTGTAGCCGAGACAGTCGAAGACAAAAGAGTAGTCGTGGTAGAGATGTGGAGGAGGAGGAGGAGGAGAAAAGTCTAGAGAAAGTGGAGGAGGAGAAGGAATCTAGAGAAGGTCGAGGAGGAAGAGGAGAAGGAATTTGGAGAAATAGGAGAGAGAAGGATACACCAGATGAGTAGAAATACAAGGACAGGTGGAAATCAATCTCACACTGCTAAGCAAGTGATGTAATAGGCTTATCAAAGGGTCGAGAAGAAGGATTGTAATTGTAAATTTGAGTCGTTTGATTATTGAATTGTTATTAAATTGTTGTTCATTGAATTTCAACCTTTCGTATATTTAACCATCTAACCGTAGGCATTGCTGACTGGGGGCTGGGAGCTTTACATCTGTCTTTCACTAAATTTAACTTTCAACAAAATAGAGCCTGGGTGGGACTTCTATGATAGTTTAAATGTTTTATTTAAACATATTTTGCTGGTTCTAATGTTACCAAAATGTGGGAGATTTGTTATAGTTGGGGTGGGGTGTTCCCAATGTTTTATTGGGAACACCCCACCCCAACTATAACAAATCTCCCACATTTTGGTAACATTAGAACCAGCAAAATATGTTTAAAATAATATCTTCTCAAGAGCCACTTCTTCAATAAATACATGACTGAATCATGTTGTCAGCTCTTTAAAACTTTCGGGATATACAAATGGAATCTCTCGTCCGTTTAGGTCAAAAATACAATATGATATGGACTCAAAGACTTCCTCAGGGCAGGTTAATGAGATCAGGCGCACTTCGCCCACTTGATTTCCTTTATATTCTTATCTGTTGTTTTTATCCACTCTTTTGAAGAGCTTCCTAGATCTAGATAGTGTTTAATATGTGTTATGATATGTTAATTAATTTAAGATGTATGTTCTTTTTTACATTGCAATTATATTGCATTTTATTATATTTTATTGGATGTATTTTATAGTACGATATTATACGGTCGTATGGCAATTTTATTGTTCTGTACTGTGCTGTTCTGTACCTTATTATTGTTTGTAATGTATTGTAGGAAGCACATTTGCTTCTATTACCACCCTCCAGTATAAAGATTCCGATAGAGACAAACAACATCACATTCTGTGTCGCAACAATGCATTTCTCGAACCTGAAGGTGGATGGAATAAAGCAGGACGAGTTTTTCCGACCGTCTGTGCAGTGGCGTCACTAGGGGGGTGCGGGGGGGTGGGGTGCGGACCGCACCGGATGACACCATCAGAGGAGGTGCCACCAAAATGACTGTCTATAAAATTTTTGAATTTTTGTGCAGGAAGGAGGTCCATGGGGGGGGGGACACCATAAGTTACCGCACGTGACTGTCTACAAATGTTTGAATTTTTGTGCAGGAAGAGGGTCCATGGGGGTGACACCATGAATTGCCGCACATGACTGTCTATTAAAAAATTTTAATTTTTGTGCAGGAAAGAGATCCATGACCTCCATGAGTTACCGTTCTGGGTGACACCAACCCTAGTGATGCCACAGCGTATGTGGCTCCACTGGTGAGGTTCATTCCATGATTTAGTTTACAAACGTGAATAATAATGTTCAAAATATGTTCACATTGATACAAATTTCAACTATACAACATTCCCTTTCTAGTTTTTTAATGCACATTAGTGTAACTCGTTCCTTGAAACGTAGTAGAAATTGGAGGGTCAAGCTGAAGTATGACAGTGTAAAATAAATACTGTACGCTTATCTTGTGTTGAAAAAAGTCTATTTTCGAAACAGAATCTCTACGTGTTTTTGGTGGACATTTACGAGGTTTCATAGTTCTCTCTCGATCGATCGATCGATCGAAAAGTTTATGGCATAGCCTTTAATGCAAGACATTCCTATTTTAGCATTTGGGAATTCCAGAATGGGAATTTTTGAGTCCTATAGAAGACAATTCAGTTCAAGACCAAGACAACAGTCAAATTCATTTCATAGTTCATCCATTGTGAAAAGCACCAGAGAAGATAAAGATGTTGAATCCACAACAACACTGGTGAGTAATACGCAGTTTTACTCCAGCAGATAGCTCCGGACAGGTTACAATACCAAAAGATCACATATTTGTCCATATACATATTTATTTGAACCATTATAATGCTAGTCTAAAACTGAAGTTGTCTAAAATGTACACATGCACATTTATCTAAAATGTTCATAAGTCAGGACTACATATCGAGTACTTTTTTTTAAAACTGTATACATTAGTTTCCAATGCGTCCTTGTACATTTGTATTTTACTCTGAGTTGCCGACTGTGGCCCATTATTGACTACATGCTCATGTAACATCACAAGTTAAACCATTTAATATTCCTTTAGAAATTAGGAATTAGAAAGAAAAATGCAGAATTCCTGTGAGGAATTTATTCGTTCGTTTGAATCATTTTATCTTTTTTTTTTTTTTAAACACGGACTCGTCACATAATAAAAGGGAAGAAAAATACGCAGCGTCTATCACGGAAACCAATAAATCTCTATCCGCAAAAAATTGTATTCAGATGGTCATAATGGAAAAATAATAATAATAATAATAATAATAATAATAATAACAATAACGATTGCGATTGTTGTTATTATTATTATTATTATTATTATTATTATTATTGAGCTCCTTCAAAAATTGCCAGTATTTTCTGTATTCTGCTATTTCCCCGTACCTTTGGGAAAGCTTAAGGTACATAAAGATGGTTCAAAATGTTTTTATTAATTCTACTGGCCATAGAGCAATAAAGCTTTTGTGGTGGTCTGCTTTCCGCCGTCTGTCGTTTGTCGTCCCTCAGTCTGTTACCACATGTTTGTTATCGCCGCTCCTCCTACACTACTTAGATGATTGCCATGAAAATTTACATACATACACATCCCATGGTTTACATGGTCCAAAATGAAAATGGTGCTGGTCGCACATGCAATATGGCCACCACAATATTTATCTTGAAAATGTTGTTATCGCTACTCAGTGAATAGTCATATTAACATGGCGTTTTCACTGAAAGGCTTCTTATGACCCCTAGCTGGTCATAAATGAAGACAGTGGCATGGCACCATCTTGAACATCTTGTTATCGCTGCTCCTCCAGCATGGATGGTCATATCACCGTATGGATTTAACTGAATGACTTCTTTTGGAAATGTTTTGTTCATTATAAACAAAAATGGTTCCGATCTAATGTCTAATATGGCCGCCATGGCAGCCATATTGAAAATCTTGTTATAGCTACTTCTCCTGAATCAAAATGGCGCTTTCACTAATAGACTTCTTAAGATGTCTAATCGGTTCAGAATGAAATGGTGTTGGCCATAGATCAGAAGAGCTTATGGGATGGTCTATTGTCCATCGTCAGTCGTCTGTCGTCCGACTCCCGTTGTCAGTCCGTCCGTTAGCACAAGTTTGTTATCGCTACCCCTCCTAAACTACTGTGAGAATTGCCATGAAACTTTACATGCACATTCATCTTATGGGTTTTATGGTCCTAAATGAAAATCGTGCTGTGCGCACATCCAATATGGCCGCTACAATGGCCATTTTGAAAATATTGTTATCACTACTCATCCTGAATGGATAGTCATATGAACACACGGTTTTTTCGCTACAAAAAAAAAAAAAAAAAAAATTATGTTTTGCTTGGTCCTGAAAATGTGTCGTAATCTGATGTCGGCGTAGCAGCGCTCTCTTTAAAAATTCGTTGCTTCTTCTGGTTGATGATATCATCATAGGGTTTTCACAAAAATTTCTTCTTATGTTGGTCGCATAAGATGATAGTGTAAATCTGACGTTCAGTATGGCCAACACGGCATCCATCTTGAAAATCTTTATACCGCTAATCCTCCCGAATAAATGGGCGTGCAAGTTTTTAATCGCTACTCCTAAACTAATTGGAGTATTGTCATGAAACTTTACATACACATTTATCTCATGGTCTTCTTCTCTCGAAATGAAAGTGTTGCTGCAGACAACCCGATCTAGCCATCTTGAAAACTTTGTTACCCCTGCTCCTCCTGAATGGATGGTCTATGACATGTGGTTGTCACTAAAAACTTCTTATAATGTTCACTTGCTCCAAAATGAGAATGGTGCCAATCTGACGTCCATGTTGAAAGTCTTCCTATTTGTTACTTCTAATTCGTGGATAGTAATATAAAAACGAAATTTCCACTGATGTCGCGACTTGGTCCTATACTAAAATGGTACTGATCTGCCGTCCACTATGGTTGCCATGGTAGCCATCTTGAAAATATTCTTACGGCTACTTCTCCGGAATGGATATTCATATCACCATTGCGTTTTCACTAAAAGGCTTCTTATGAGGTCTAGTTGGTCTTAAATGACAATGGTACCGACCTGACCACCAGTGTGGCTACCGCAGTCACAAATTTTGTTACTCCTACACCTCCTACATAGATCAACATGGTGTTTTCGCCAAATGATTTCATATGATGTCTAGCTGGTCCTAAATTAAAATGGCTCTGATCTTGCATCCAATATGACCGCCAAGGCAGCCATCTTGAAAATCTTCTTATTACTACTCCTTCATGTAAAGTCATATCTTACAACTATTGTTATCTCTACTTCTTCAAAATGGATGGTTATAACTACAAGGGGTTCTCACCAGTATACTTCTTATTATACCTTGTAGGACCTAAATGGGAATCGTCCATTTGTACATCCAGTATGACTGCCATGACGACTGTCTTAAAAAAATTCTTGTTGTCACTACTCCCTGTAAATGGATAATCATTATGACATGTGGTTTTCACCAAAACACTTCTAATGATGTGTTCTTTATCCTAAATGAAAAAGTGCCACTCTCATTTCCAATACGTGTACCACAGCAGCAAGTTTGATTCAAAAGTTAAAAGGAAGGAGTGGTCTTATCTGTCATTTGTGGAAATTCTTTTCGCCCAGTAGAGCGTCAGACCCTTCGAGGAACTCTAATTTATATTACTCTTTCACTTTGGTAAATTTTAATTTTGCAAACTGTTTTGATTTTCATATTTATTCTTTGATATAATTGTAATCAATAGTAGAAGGCACCTTGCTTGTTCAGTAATAATAATAATAATAAGAAGAAGAAGAAGAAGATGCAGATGCAGAAGAAGAAGTATAAGAAGAACAAGAACAACAAGAACAAGAAAAAGAAGTAAATAATAATAATAATAATAATAATAATAATAATAATATGAGAAGAAGAAGAAGACTGTACTATACAATATTGTGATGAAACTAGATAGTTAGGAGTGTGATGTTTCTGTGATAAAGGTAAGTTGTGTTTCACTAGGCCACTGGTTTGAAATATTAGCCGCCTTTTATAACAGGTCATACTTAGATGAAGTTAGAAACTCTTGGGAGTAAGAAAATGCATATCTGCAGCCATGTGTCAAGCATATTTCTCCTAAGCTGAATTATGGACTGGGAAAGCAAGATTCTAATTCAACCGACAAATAGGGAAATAGACTCTGTAATGCAACGCAAGGGAAGAGGTGTGTATATACTGGTGTAAATTAGAAATAAACCTGTAAATAGGAGAATGGTTTTATGGATTTAATCAAAACCAGTCGCCTTTCAATATTATAAGACAAAAAGAACAAGATGATGATGGTGATGGTGATGATGATGATGAGATGATGATGATGACACTAAATGTTTCTTAATTTGCTTCCTTGCATCTGTTCTTAAAAGGAGAGTCCATTTTGCATTTAATTCATTACATATCGTGAGCATGAGACTACTTTTACATAAATCTCCACACCAGAAATGAAGATAGTTTAAATTTTTACGGAAATAAATCGCTCGAAAAGTATTGTATTTGCACAATTAATGTGTGCCACCTTTATCAGCTGCCAGTGACATCTCAAAGTCGGTTTGTGTTTGTAATGGCAACATGCACAACGCATCAGAAACAATGGTCTTTCAATGCTGTACACAACACTAACACTATTTACTGACATCTCAGAGATTACTGATACCTAAAATATGAATCAATGTGTTTGATTTTCGTCTAAATAAAGGACGATTTCTCTGATTTCTAGGAATATAGTTCAAGCGATCTCAGTATCATCCTTTTTTATTTTACTTTCAATTGCGTTGGAAATAGTCACAAACTTAAGTCCTTGACAGGAATAAAGCACAGCTGAATAAAAACCAAACACAAGTCAAGGTTAAGCGTAGTTTCATTTTTATAGTATGAAAATATTTCACGCAACCAACATAATTAGTTATAGTGTAGCACTTTTGTGAACACAAACCGATCTCATGACACAATGAACCATATGAGATCATATGATGCTTTCATATCATGCATGCATTTTACCTCTTTGATATGGTGTGTACAAGTTTCCATACATATTCCTGTGCTACACTATATAATACCATATACAGTAATCCTAGTACTACAGTATAATCGTACCAGAAGTATTTTCAAGCCTTACCATGAATATTATCAGTATTGATTAGAAAGCGTTTCAACTTATGTGACTCACAGTATTAATTCAGCTCCCATAGTAAACTTCTGGCAATACCATTATTTCAGAAATTCAATAACTTTAACTTTTTGAATGCGGATGATCACACCTACATTTTATCAGTTGTTACTACTCTATGGTCTAAAAATATGTAACAGAAAGAATGTGAAACCAACATATAGAATAAAATCAACAAGCAATTTATTTTAAAACAGTTAAAATGAAAAATCAAAATGCACGTACAATAATGTGAATTAATTCCGAAATATTTATAAGTGTCCTAAGCACAGGTCCAAAAATATAGAATCTTCCTAAATTCTGCAAGTCTTGGATGTCTTGATGTTTTAGTAGTCTTTAACGTCCTGATATGCCGGAATGTTGTAATTCAGAATATCTTTGAATAAGTTTGCATAAATCTCCAGATCATATATAAATCCAAAATGAGAATGAGAATGAGCACTTTACGAATTCAAACGAATCTTCAAAATAAATAATCTCTCGCTCTGATTTCCATAGCACTATTCTAATATCTGACTATTAAAATGATTCTTCACAGACTGACCATTAGTACGAGAATGAAATATTGTTTACCAAACTCAGAGATATAAACATAGATCACATAACCGATTTTTTTTTAGAAAATGTCTATGTGACCAAAAAAAAAATAAAAAAAAAATGCCAAGGAACAGTCTTATTGCGAATATTTGTTTAAACAAAGACTGACATTGAACTCATAGTTTGTAAATCTGCTCTTTACACAAATGGCCATAACCAAAGTCAAGTATACTTACATAAATATACTTCTGTTGAGCACACATTATGAATTACCGGCAAATATACATAATACAGTATAGACATATC
Organism: Megalonaias nervosa; assembly: GCA_016617855.1. NCBI lineage: Eukaryota > Metazoa > Mollusca > Bivalvia > Unionida > Unionidae > Megalonaias > Megalonaias nervosa. Next base: position 15,249 of record JAECUM010093476.1, on the reverse strand, counting down.
CTTGATGCAAGCTTCTATGTAGAGAAGACTATATGAAGCGGAGCATTTTTTTTTTTTATCTACATGCCTTTGAAACATTCATGTTTTAATACCACACCAAAGAATCATGTGCTAATTTCAGTAATGAGTTTTACAAACTCACGTCTGTATACGGACGGATATTCCATCAGTACAACATAGCCTCTGTTTTTTTATTTCCGCCACAACTAGGATAAGCTCTCAAAAGATTCTTTTCACTAAACGTTTAGTTTCATTATCAAACAGTCCTTGTCAAAATAACCCATATACACTCTATTCATTCTTCACCCATTTCTAGACTGTTTCCAATTCTTCCATATAATTCATACTGTCAAAGTCCTATAGCTATTTTGCCTATGAAATTCGTGTATTGGAGTAAATGCCCTTTGTTGCAATTTAGTTCACGGAGGCAAGATACGATACAGGGACAAATCCCACAGGCGTTTGTTATATTCCATGAATGTCACTGAGAATAATAAACATTTAATGGGTTGTTGGGTTCTATGCACATTATAAACTTTTGCTATATTATGCGCCAATCAATATTCTTGTACATTCATATTCTAAAGAAGACGAATCGACTTTTACGAATATATTATGTAGCATCGTAAATGAATGGCCAACACCTATAATGGAATGAAAAGTAAAATTTCCATGCATGTTTAAATCAAGAGTCATATTTGATGCCTGCTGTATTTTTGCTAACCCTGATTTGGTACAAATTTTAGATAACTGTCGGCCATGGATACTTTAAAGCGGGAAAGGTTTCCAAAATAAGCGCCACCAGTTTGTCAGGATTCGGGAGACTTGTAGTCGTTGGTCCATTTTCACAGACAGGAAATACAAGCAAAGAAATAAAAAAAAGCGGCATTAGCCAAGTTCTGTCATCAAAACCAGTCATTCCGAGAAAAATACAAAAGCAGTGACAAATTTTATCTACTTTACCCCGACGGCTCTTTTATACAATATCTTCCAGACAGATCTGACGAATTTTCATTTCTTGGATCAGTTTTTACAAGCCAGTATTTATTGTAATGAACACAAAAAGATTGTTATGGTTTTTCACCTGACATTTCAAGGACCTTGAATAGCATATGAGATTGACTGATTTTTTTGATGGTATAACATTATTTCAGCTAAACAATAAAATGTGTTTCATTGTTCCTTGGCTTTACTAACAATTTTACTCAGGAACAAGTTAAACTTCTTGTGCGTTTTCGGGGGGGGGGGGGGCTGTTATAGATATTTGTATATTGTTGTTCCTGTTAGTAACATTTATTTCATGTTCGTTTAGGCAGTTTCAGCAATAATGAACCACTTGCAATTGTGACAGTTCTTCAGATGAAGAGCTGCCTAAGTTATTTACTATATTGGGAATCCTATCTGCACCTAACACTGCTGAGATAACCACTTTAACGGGATCGAGTTCCAACTGGGCTGAAGATGCCCCTTGTACTAGTGACGGAGACACATTACCACTTGTAATCGACGTTGTATTCTACTTCGGAGACCAAAGTTTTGCTGCAACATTTCCAAATAATTTGACAGGTTCAGTAAGTACATACGTTAATCGATCACAACTGAAAAGTAACTTGCACGTAATTTTGTTTGGATGTGGGTGGGTCATTATTTCTGGTTTGGGGTTTTATATGAATCATAACTAATGAAAATGACCGGTTTGTTCATTTCATACAGTGTAAGTGAATTTACATCTTGCTCGATGAGGATAATTATAATAAAATCTTTTGTTTTTTGTTGTGTCTTTTTAAGGCGCTGATAGCTGATGTTGAAAGACATATGGATATGTCAGAATCGTCTCTTGGTCTAAAAATTATAGAAAAGATCTCATCATTAATGCAGACGACAGATTAATGGAGTTGACATCTGCATCAACTCTCCATGTTTGTGTCCAGAGGAAAACAGGTTGCGTAAAGCACAGACGTAGAGAAGACTCTGAAGTTCAATTTATAGGTCATCAGATAACACTCATAGAAATCAAAATATGCTGTTACCCGTGGAAATCTGTTTCTCTTAAACCTAACGCATCATATGAATTGCCAAAGTTAGTTAACATTGTCCCTCATCATGCTGAGCTGACTGTGATTATGCAAATATAGCTACAAAATACAATGAACAAAAAATACATAAATGACACAAAATGTATGCATATATAATTATCGCTATCTTAAAAGCTGGACATTCACGAAAAAGCAGGGGGATTTAACACGCCCTAATCAGATATGTAATTGGGTAAGTACTAGATTCGGACGTTTGGTTTGAATTTTTCCAATGGTAAGTGTACGGATGCCATGGCGATCTTTTACTGCTATTATACTGATATTATTATTATTATTATTATTATTATTATTGTTGTTGTTGTTGTTGTTGTTGTTGCTGTTGTTGTTGTTGTTGATGATGTTGTTGTTGTTTTGATGTTTACGATGGAAATGGTAACTGTCTTTTAAGACCAGCAACGTGGTCAGTTAATCTGAGTAAAGTTCTTGTCATCATACCCAATTTTTTTATGAGGCAACTCTGAGAGAGAGAGAGAGAGAGAGAGAGAGAGAGAGAGAGAGAGAGAGAGAGGATCATTCTGGCTGCGGGCGGTGTCACTCTTGTGATGCGATTGTTACGTCGCTAGTGTACCGAGAGGTACATGGTTCGAACTGTAGAAAGGAAGTCAGAACCTGAAGTCTGCAAATGTTGCAATTCTTTATTGAAATCAAACATCACTCAATAGAGAAAATTTTCACATACATCAAATTATACATTTAAGATATAGAATAAAATTGTTATATTTATTAAAGCTAACCAACTTCACACGATTCGCTAATTTCTGTATTTTGGAATATAATGTAAATAATTAAACGTCGAACAAGTTAATAATAATCAAAAAATGCTTAAGAATTAAATGTTCCAAACTAAGACCAAAATTATTTACAATAACAGCATTGAATGTTTGATCTAAAAGACCAAAACATTATTCCTTTAACTTGAAAGGTATTTTGCTTCTAAATTAATTACTGGTAAGCATGAAGTTGGTAGCAAACTTATTTCTACAAAAGTGAGTCCTATAATTACAAATTGATACAAATTCTAATTAAAACTTTACAAAATCCATTCCGCACTATATTTAAAAAATGATATTATATAATAGTAAAAGATTACAAGCGCTTTGAAAGTAAGTGAAATACTTCCTAAACATGTTTCTTATCAAAAGTCAACGTGTTGAGGCACTTAGAAAAAATTCTCTCAACTAAGACTAGGTGCGTTTCTCTTACCTGTAAAAAGGAAGTCCGAACCTGAAGTCTGCAATGAAGCAATTCTGATTTGGCTGTCGAGCGCGGAATGAATATATAGTTCTTGCCTGCAGGAGTCACGGTACTAATTCAGTTCCCATAGTAAACCTATGCAAACACCATGATATTAAAAATTCAATAACTTAAAATTTCTGAGTGCCCATGATCAAACCTATATTCATCAGTATAGATGAAACCTGGAAGTCAGCTTCTGTATAGAGGAAAGGATATGAGCCGCGGCAATTTCTGGATCTGCATGTGTTTGAAACATGTGCTTTCAATTCCGCACCAAAGAGTCAGGTGCTAATTTTAGTAATGAGTGTTCCAAACTCAAGACTGTTAAAGGACTGGAATTCCATCAATAAAACAATGTCTCTATTTTTTTTTCACTTACAACTAGGATAAACTCTCAAAAGATTCTTTTACCTAAAACATAACTTACATTATTAACCAATCCTGGTCACCCAAACCCATATATACTCTATTAAATGTTCACCCATTTCCAGGCTGGTTCCCATTTTTCCATACCATCAGTACCGTGTGTCTTATATCCGCCCTTGATTTTCTTGACAGTCCTACGAATAGTAGTTTAATACATAAGTAAGCAATGTGCATAGTTCTGCTTGTCAAAGATTACATTAGTGAATATTAAATTATATTGCAAGTTCATTTTCACCTAAAGAGCAATGGTGCATTTCAGGCAACATTTAAATATTTGAACTTTATTTAAGAAAATCAGAAAAAATATTAAAATAAAGCTGTCTAATAAGAGTCATCTTTTTTAATATCACCATTTACCATTTATCTCTCTTCAATTTAATATTGAAATATATTACCAGCCTTGTCATATTATGTAATTAAGGGGTTAAAGGTCAAGGTGACCATCTATATGTACATGTATTATTACAGAAAAAGAGATTTAAATGACAAAAAGTACCTAACATTCCTCCCAGAAGACATATAATTTAAAACTAAAGTAAGGTAGACATAAGTCCATTAAATTGCAAAATATGAAATTTCAAAACATTCACTGAAAACAATTAGTGGGGTGCAAAGTCATGAGACGTCATCCCCATTAAGCATGGTGGAAGAGACCTAAGTGATCATATCTGATGCATTATGTTTCGAAACACAACTAGGAAATATCATATTGCTTACTATAATTACTCTAAAGATGGTAAATTGTATAAATTTTATATATGTGTTGCTTAGATATGAAACAAAGAGCAAAACACTCCACCTAAAATAGTCAAATCTACACCCTGTTCCCCCTCCCCCCCTTCTTGGCAACAATTGATATATCTGAATATGTGTTTAATATCCCACTGAAAGTCACTCTGTGATTTACAAAAGGTATTACTTTTGCTTGTTATTCACAAATAGAACCATATGATTGCAATTATGGTAATGTTAATTACACCTGCATATGTGGAGTCACTGTATTGCTGTAGCTGTCTATAGGGGTCACGGTACTAATTCAGTTCCCATAGTAAAGCTATGCAAACACCATGATATTAAAAATTCAATAACTTAAAATTTCTGAGTGCCCATGATCAAACCTATATTTATCAGTATAGATGAAACCTGGATATCAGCTTCTGTGTAGAGGAAATGATATGAGCTGCGGCATGTTTTGGACCTGCATGTGTTTGAAACATGTGCTTTCAATTCCGCACCAAAGAGTCAGGTGCTAATTTTAGTAATGACCCCAGCGGATAAAAGTTCTTAAGTTCATGAACTCTTCATGAACTTCATGAACTGTTCATGAACTGCTTGCGAAAAGTCAGATGTGTTCATGAACCCTTCATGAACTGTTCATGAACATGAGTTCATGAACTTCAAGTTCTTGAACTTTTCCTGCAAGTTCATGAACTGTTCATGAACATTTGTTCATGAAATTCAAGCTCTTGAACTTTTATAAGTTCATGAACTATTAAGTACTGATTAGGCAATCAAATTACAATTTTATAAACTGTTTATGCATACATGTAGTTCATCAACTGTCCTTGATGCAATCCAGTTTATCAAGAATTAAATTTGAGAGTTATTACAACATTTTCATAAAATCAGTGATGAACAAAATACTTAAAATTAACCTCATAACTGTAATTAAGTACCAAGAATTGAAGATAACTGCACAATGGGTTGTAAAATGGGGTTTAATCTGTTGAACTTAAATGTGATAGAAGATTAGCAGTACATGCAAGTCAGTTGCTTAACATACATCGTGCCATTTCACAACAAATAATGTCCAAATAAATACATTGAAAGTACATTGTATTCTTAAATGCATTATGTATTATTCTAAATATATTCATGTTTCAGTACACCACCTAATTATTGTATATATACTTTTTAGACTTGTTATTATCGAGGAACAGCCCAGACTAGTTTTGGAGTTGTGTACATCTGATTTTCATCTTTGCCTAAGTGAAGTTTTGTTATTTTTGGGCAAAAATTGCGATAAAGACCTTTTATTTCCCTCCAAAAGTAAACAAAACTTCAATTAGAATTGTTGTAAAGGTGGGAACAAGGTGCGTGAAATTCCAAAATTAGTCTGTGCTGTTCCTCAATAACAAGTCTAAAATGTATGGTGTTCTCTTGTACTGGAGTCTATTATTCAAACTTGCTAAAGAGGAACCATAGGAATCTATTCAATAAGAGTAGGGCTATGGATTCTAAGTTTGATGTGAGTAAATAATTGTAAAAAATTATCTTTTCACATAAAAGTAACCAGTACAAGACCTTTAAAGTGTTGACAACCTTTGCATCCCATTCAGTCCCCTTGAAGATTCTGTGAATATGTATATTCAGTCAACAGTACTGATGCTAGAATCGTTTGGAAATGGCATGTCCATGGCAGCTTGGCATTGCTGTAACATATGCTTCTGCTTCAGGTGACGAAGAGGGACTGACATTTACGTAAACTAAAATGTCAATCAACTCTTCAGCTGGCACCACATCTACTGTCCACATAGCTTTAACTGCTAACAGGTGTTTTCCGGCTGGTAGTTGTGAAAGTTTGGTTTCCACAGGATCGTATTTTTTCAAAACTTCATGTACAGTCTTACTTGATGTATTGTAAACAAAATATGTAACACATCAATTTTGCCCTGGTTATATAGCACAACATTAGAGACTCTTCTCTGCATTCTCAACTACTGTGAAGAGCAGAATTTGTTTGTTACCTATGCTAATTCTGTCGACCTTTCTCAAATCCTTATGATAGTCTAAATCTAATATAGTCAAAACTTCATCTGTCACTTCACTGTCTCTAAAATGTTTCACCTTCCCCGATATATCACAAGTTGCAGCTTCAGCAGTCTTTTTCCAGAGTGTTGTTGATGCTGAATAAACACTCTTTCTGCGCAAACTTGACACTGCTTGTTTGTACTTCATTACTTGCTTCATAACATTACCCGTTCCATGTACAGACTGTAGCAACATTGAATTATTATCCTCAAATGGGAAACGGCTCCATGCCCACATTGGTCCCCACAGCTTTACATACCAAACCAAATGAGTACAAGCATTATGAACACTGAGACCACTTGATCCTTGGCCATATAAATCAGCAAAAGAAAAGTAAAACTTGTCAAAACGAACAGCTGCTCTGTCCAATTGTCCTGGCAATATATTGTCTCCAAGAAGAATATACACAGCTTCTGATAGATATGAAAAATGTTTCAGATAAACTTCTGGTAGTATTCCGTCTAAACATGGAAGTGCATAAAACAAGAACCACGCTTGCAATTCTGTAGCTTTGAGGTTTGCATAATGTTCTTCCAAATCACGGGGTAATCTCTCAGTACTGATTGGAGGTTAAATATTCTGAAGTCTTTTGGAAACAGTTTTAATATGTTTTCCAATAAAATAATTCTTACCACTTTGTGTTGGTGAGAACCATTTGCTCAATAATGTATTTGTTATACCTAACAAAATCCCATGCATGTAATCTGGTACTACACCTTTAACCAGGTCAAAAGACTGAAGAAATGCAAGACCAGACAAGCCCTTAAAGCCTTTAATCCTTTTTTTTTGTCTGTTGCATTTTGCATGTTTTGTAAAACTTCCTGACTATTTCGTAATGGATACTGTGCTTCAACATTCCTGTGAGGATAACATCGCGAGGTTCCTTTTCCTTGTTTTATAACAATACCAGGCTCTTCACAGGTAATGCATGCCTCCATTCCATTAAAATATGTCATATTTAGAATACCTGCTTTAACAGGTAGATCAAATACACCACAAATAACAGCAACGTTTACAACAATTAATTTGTTGTCCCTATTAACTTCAACCCCTTCACTGAACAAACTATTCATTTCTTCACTGAAACTTGCCATATACTGTTTAAAAGGTGGTTTTCCCTTTCCTTGCCATATCCCAACCAATAACATGTTATCCCTCGAAAATCTTGCTTTGGGACTCAACTCATTTATAGCCATAAAAATTGGCCACAATTCTATTTTCGAGGATGAATACAGATTTACTCCATCTGTGTTGATGATGGCTCTTAAGTCGTATGGACTATGTAGAAAACCATCTTCATTCAGCATTTCTCTGTATGCAAACCCATCAGTTATGTCGGTCAAAATTCTAGAGCTTTTCCTGTCCTCAAGTGCTGCTTTACAATTTTCAATTTCTTTCAGAATACCTGGAAAGGACAAGAAATATAACATAATTATTTCAGTTGAAAATTATATTTACAGGTGTTCATTCTTGAAGAGAATAGAGCTAGATTTAGTTTATATGCCTTATTTGAACATATATATAAGATTTGCTTAACTAGTTTAGTAGGTATTAACCTTTTTAAGGTATTAAGTGCAAACAATTCATTATATTGCACTATCAAACAAGAAACGTGCAATGTTCTTCAACAAATTTTCTCATAGAACTCTTATGTAAAAGTAGACACAGTCCCTCAATTAAGGACTCTAAATATACGAGCATAAACTTATTTATACCTGGTGTCTCAAGTAGATGTTTCAACTGTTTTTTGGTATCGGCCAGTATAAAACTTTTCCTCGGTTGTCGATCCTTTTTTTGTTGATCTAACAATTTTCCTTTGTAACGAAAGCCTCCACAATTTTCCAAGCTACATCTGAATTCATCCAAGTTGTTTGGAAACACTTTGTCACATGTGTCACAATAGTGTACTTTTTTAATTGGGTGGATATCAACAAAAGAATATATATACTCCAAGTCTAGGACATCAACACATTTGGAGTCAGGGAACACGCTTTTCATAGTTTAAAGAATGTCTTTACAGGCACTGGTTGTTAAATTATGTCTTTGAAAGAGGGAGAGAATTTTTAAAGCTTGCAGTTCATTTTCTGAGAGAGATTGTGATTGTATCTCTAGCATTTCATCGTTACTGTCTCTTCCTGATGAATAATTTGCGTCTTCTTTACTGCTAGTCTCCACATCAGAATAATTATCAGGAGATTCAACATCTGATGAGGTTTCTGATATTATAGAGTCATTTGAGTCTGATAGTACTGATAAGACCTCGCTTCCATTTGAATTGCATGTTGATACAGAGCTACATGTATCATTATCTGTGTAGCATTCATCGGCAGCTGCATCATCTGGATTTACAGAGGATCCAGCTGTAGGATAGGTAAGACTTCTTTCTAAAGATGATGCATTCTTATCAGCATCTGAAAAATAAAGCAGTCAACTTTGAGCAATGTTGTTCACACTCAGTGTGAATGATTTTAGCATTTGGATTAAAATAAAGTAACATTTTTGTGAGGTGAAGTCCGACTTTGGGAACACAACTAGCCATTTTCCTTAGTGATACAAGTTTGCAAGTTATACTAAATATGCGTGTTAGGAGGGTAAACAACGAACAGCATAATAAAATACACTAAGTCTGTGATACTGTTTTCATTTCATAAAGTGATAATGTTTTTATTGCTTCATTCAGCAATGCATTCTGATAACCACTGGTGGATGTCGTGAAAATAAAAGTTTCCAAAAGATAAACAACTTAATTGAGGCAGACGCAAATAAATTTTATGTGAAATCTGAACTTGTTGTAAACAAGATCACTGCCAAACAAGGCAATATTAATACATGTTCATATTCAACAGTGTTACTGATTATGAATTTGAACTAGAAACAAATCATATTTTTGCTTATGTTCTCATATACTTTACTTCTGGCTAGTGCCACTTCAAACCAAAATTTATGATTTAGCATTATTTCATGACTAAAATAAAGGTTATATGCTTTTCACAACACTTCATGCACTTACGATCTAATGGCATATTATCAGATCCATTGCAGCTTGTATCCATATCCTTTGACTGATTTGTCTTCCATCAATAAGCCGTACGAACAGGAACCTTGACTGACTTGTCAAAAACATGCAGTTTGTAGATTTGTTTGACTGGAGACATATAAAACAAAAAATGAGAATTTAACATAATACTAAGACTAACTTAAAACATGAAGCAAGTGATGGCAAAATGAAATGGAAAGGCAGTAATAATACACAAGTCTTATCAAAGCTATTATATGAATCATCATTTTGTTTAGTAATAGTTTCATTTCTTGTGATCATGATGTAAAGTGAAATTAAAGTATAGAATAAGGATGCAATATATTCAAGGTATTTTAAGGTTTTCTGTGGCATAGTGGTTAAAGACTGTCTGAAGAGTGACTGACAAATCTCAATGCTGTGATTGTGGATTTAACCCTCCGATTTTATGTGAGAATGTTTGCTTGTTACTTGCGCCACAAATGGAAGGTGGTATTAAGTTGTCTGAGGTCTACCTCCACCATTACAACTTTTTGTCATATATAGTGTATATTATGTGCTGAGACATGACATAAAATAACATATAGGTATTTTTTAAATATGTAAAAACATTCCTACTCACACAAACTGTGGACTCCACTTAAATGAGGCAAGATGTTATGTTTACTGCCCACTATCCTTGTGCAAATCAAACACTGATATTTCTTTCGACCGTTTACAACTATTTCACTGTAACTGGTTTGCTTGGTCGCCATACTGGATTGAACTGCAACAGAAACATGAAATTACTGCACCTAGTTCACATTTTTCCTTAATAGAGATATTGTATTACATGTTTATGCATAAAATTCCTTTTCTACAAATTTACAAACGTCAACAATGATCACTTTTACAGCGAATGGTTCTATATCAAACAAAATCATTAAAGAAATGGATTGTTAATGTTGACCAACCAAATAAAATAACAATACTCTGAGAACCTGCTGACTTTGGTGTACTATGTATGTTTGTACGAGAACTCGAAAAATTAAATAAACTTGCCTCGAATATACAGTTCAGTCAAATATGGCGGCTCAAATTTCCCGCAGTGCATCACTTCCAGTGACCTAAGTTGTAGGTCTTGAAAATATATGTATGCCCATTAATTATAAGAGTGACCGTGCTGCACTGGTTTAGAAGAAGAGTTATTTATTTTTAAACATATTAACTTACCCCGATTGTATCTGAACCTTCACAGTATCCTTCCACTGGTTGATGAAGTATAAATGTCGCAGGACATCGACGTTTGTTTTCGTGAGGCTGCCATTTTTGCCTGGCAGACAGCTCTCAGAGGTACCAGCCTCCGTCGCTGTAAGCGCGCGAAGTTTGCAAGCAAACGATTGGTTAGTTCATGTCATATTTTATTTCGTGCAAAATTTCGATAGTTTTTTCTTTAAAATTCAGCGATGTTTGTGGATAAATATATTTCTCTGTTCGGAACTTCATAAATAACTACTATATATTGTTTAATAAAAACAAAACAACCCAGACAACTGTTGAGCATGCGCATTGCCGATAAACCGCACGTGTGAAACAAACGAAAAAAATGGCAGGCAGTCGCAGCATCCTCGTTTACTGGACACAAGAAAACAACTGGTCTATCCTGAAAGAAACCTGCATCAAGGAAAGTTCTTTAACTATAGGAAGTGCGGTGCAAGCATATTATCTGAGGAAAGTTTATCCGGCCATTTTAATTGCAATTTCGGGTAAGTTTGCATGTTCTCATGTGCTATGAACAAAAATCGAGGTCAATCTATCTTTTCGAAGTTAAAGTTAGCATTGCATATACAGAAGGGTTTTTTGCCCGTCTACGGCAATTCTATACGAACATCGATTAATGATAGAAACGTAGCCTACTAGTTTGATGTCACATTTCATATTTGTCCACTTTAAAAAACTTAAAATACAATCATAACCGTTACAGTAGATATAAGAGATTTGATCGAAATATATGAAACCTGATAAGCTAGTGAAATTGAACATGTGTATATATAATAAGCGGAACCTGGCTTTATTTTCATTAACTATTGGGTGTAAATGTTCGAACTGGAAGAGTAGTTAGGTTAAATCTGATAGTCGTGCATTTAATAATTTTCATATTTTTATAGTCTAAAAAACGAAACAGTAATAAAGTGTTCAGTCTGTTAATGGTTTATTTATGTATCAAACTTCAGAGAACAAGTCATCTTTAGAGAGGATTGAAGCACATTTTAAAAAATTCCTCCTTGGAGTCAATGGACATGTAGATGAGGAAGAAGAGAGGATAAAGAAAATCAAGAATGAATTCAATGAGTATATATATATAAATGCAGCGAATATAGATTCAGATAAAATGCAATAATTCAGACTTGCATTGTAGGCCCCAAACTTGACTTGTTTTAAGGTAGGGATGTGTAAATGATAACTTTTAATTGAACATAGATATATTTACATGCATATTTAAAGTTTTAATAGCACTAAATTTTTATTAAATAGTCTTGTATCCCATATAGGTACTCTTGTTTCCAATATATAAAACTGCTTTTTGTACATTCTTTAAAATATTTCTCATGCAGTCCCATTCATGACTGACACACCAGCTGATTCAACCAAGAAGGTTACAGCTACTCCAAAGAATGAGAAGAAATTAGATGGATTGGTACCAGAAGGTATGACATTTTCAGAAAACTATACAGACTGTATAGACTTGAATCATAAATCTTTTATAATGAAAACTAATTTGTATTAAACAAAAATTATTACCTTGATGAAAATAATAATGTCTTACCAAAAGAAAATCGTTGACATTCTTATTTTGAACTTTTTTATGACTAATCCAAAGTTGAAAATAAAGTTATTGATTTAAACATTTATTTTACCAACAATATTTGCAAACACTAGCGAGTTTAATACTTAATGACTGGGAAAATTACCTGTTGTCCTGCAACTGCATAACATGAACAAAAGATTGATTAAGCAAGTGGTATAAGCTTACCAACTTGGCTTGTTGTGTAACTGAAAATTAATATGCTTATTAAAGCTTACTTAAGAATGTTACTGTTCAAATAAATGCTGCCTTTTATGCATCCTGCAGCAAATTCTTTAAAATATTTCTTATACAGTCCCATCAATGACTGACAAACCACTCCTTTCAACTCCAAAGAAGTTAACCCCAAAGAAGAGTGCTGCTACCCCAGAGAAGATGGTCACGCCAAAGAAGATACCACCAAAGAAAATGGCCACTCCAAATAAGAAGACCACCCCAGAAAAGAAGACTCCTAACAAAAAGTCACCCAAAATGGATGGATTGGTACCACAAAGTATGAAATGCTCCCTTGTCTAGTATTCTATCTTTAATTTTTTTTTTTTAAAAGCAGCTACAAATTTAATATCCTTAATTTGCTAAATTTAACTGGATTCTGCCCACTGGTTTCAAATGAGTCAAGTTTAAATAACTTTTGCCAAACTGCTAAGTCCATTTTATTATTTGTCTGGAATTTTCAGTCTGTGAGCAAAGTTTGTCAAGAATGTTATTTGGGTCACTCTGCTTTTGGAGTTTACTACTATCTACAGAAATGCTATAAAATAAATTAGAATAAAACTTGATATGTATGTGTGTATTGGGTTATTTAATGTGCATCAGATTTGAGATGTTGGTTTGTAGCTTATCCAATATTAATTGCTTAACAGAAATGTACTAGAACCAGACGTACAATCTGAGCATGTTAAAGAATAATAGAAATGTAATAATGAGATTTGGATATAATGACATTAAGTAAATTAATGGGCCATTAAAACAACAATTTGTGCAAACAATATGGGTTGGCCATTAAATGCCCTGGTCCTAATAGCTACATGTATAACAAAACTTTCAATGAGTCGCTCTCTTAAGGGATGTTTCACATGTGATTGCATAGTGATGACGATTTAAATACACTCCTGTATTTAATGCGCACTTTTTAACTGCACCTGTGTTTTGGTCCAGTCAGTTTTGGGGAAAGTTGGCTTTCTGTAAGAACCCTGCAATTTCTAGAGATGTTCTTTTTCATAACTTGCATTCTCTTTTGATGCATGTAAATAGTCGTCTGATGACAATTATCTTCCTTTAACTTGCAGTGAAGGGATCAAATGAGGAAACAGACTACCTCAGAAAAGAAACTGAGAGCAACAACTCCAGGTAAAATTATATAGATTCCATGAACTGAATATTTTTGCAAGGTTTTCCTTTAGGGGTAATACTGCTCCGGTGGCCTAGTGGTAGAGTATCCGCTTTGGATGCGGGAGGTTGCGGGTTCGAACCCCAGCCGAGTCGTACCAAAGACTTAAAAATGGTACTAACAGCTGCCTCGCTTGGCACTCAGCATTTAGAGGTTAGTGTTTTGGACTGGTCGGCCTGGTGTCAGGATAATATGACTAGGTGGGACATCATGCTACGTGTCTGCGGCTTGATGCCCCAGTGCTAAACATCACTGTAAACTGTCACACTGCAGACATCGTAGCGATATGATTGAAAAATTGTTAAAGCTACTTTAAAAATCTAAATCATACATACATACTTTAGGGGTAATAACATTGAAAGCATGTTACACTTACTAGCATGAAACTTGACAGGTATATTGCCCCAAGGAGAAACCCTATTGTTTTGGGGGTCAGTGGTCAAGCTTTGCTATAACCTCATGTGGACATGGGCATTCTTTGCAATAAATCAGGAAATATAACACCCAGGGTCATGAAACTTTATTGTACATTGCCCTTGGTGAGAGGAGGAACCCTATTATGCTTGACGCCTTGAAGCAAAACATAGGTGATGACATGCACATAATTTACACAGTATTCTGGTCTTTCTTTTTTTCATGAGTTACGGTCGGGGGGTTGGGTTGTGGGGTGCTACCTTTCATCTTTGCAGTTACATAAAAAAGAACCTTCTATGCACAAAAAACTAATTGGCAAAATGTCATTTAATTCTCCATTAGGCAGGCGACTCTGTTTGATTTGTGAACACATTTTCTCCCATTTCCAGATATGTGAGAGAAAATCCTATCTTATATGAGCACACAACGAATCGGGTGACTGATAAAATTTTTATACTGTACATACATAATGGTGTATGCAGAGCCATTTTATTGTCCCTCATTAAATAGTGACCTCTCTGGTGAGATTTTCTTACCCCACATAGGTACTCCTGATATACTATTATAATCATATCAGATTTTTCTTAGAATAAGCTAGTTACTGCCCAGATTCAGCTGAAATGGAAATCGGGAGTTTAATAGGCAAATCTAGCTGTATTGGAAATCTGTATTTTGCAATATGAATACTAAGCTTTGTGAAATCTTTAACATTTAACTGTTTACACATGATGACATCTAGTAAATATTAAGACATTAAACAAAATAGTATCATTGTTGTTTATCTAATTTTGTACAGGGATAGACGCATTAGAAAGCTGGAAGAAGATGTTAAGGCTCTCAAAGAAGATAACAAATATTTGCGACGGAAAGTAAGAAAACTTGAAGAGAGAAATTCTCTGCAGGAAGTAAATGGAGAAGTAAAACAGCAGTCGAGTGTTCAAGAAGTCAAAGAACCTTCAGCAGAATGCAGCACTGTTTCTGCTCAGCAGGAAGTTACCATTGACGACATAAAAAA
>JAECUM010093475.1:0-60392 GCA_016617855.1 Megalonaias nervosa | reverse complement strand
TAACCTCTTAATGCTGAGCGTCAAGCGAGGCAGCTGTTAGTACCATTTTTTAAAGTCTTTGGTATGACTCGGCCGGGGTTCGAACCCGCGACCTCCCGCATCCGAGGCGGACGCTTTAACCACTAGGCCACCGGAGCGGTACTTGGAATTAAAGTCTAATAAATTTCCAATCAATCATCCCCCCCACCCACCCAAAAAGAAATCGAAAATACATTTTACTTTTAAAAAAAAAAGAAAGAATATTTCATGAATATTCAAAAATCATTCAAACAATTTTGATCCGTTCATTAAAAGTTTGCTAATTATATATGACGCACAGAGCCATCTCATTAGCTTCTACCCCCACCCCTATCCCCGTTTGTGCTTTGAACTTACCTTTCCAGTTTTGATGCAGAAAGCATTGCTGGATATTAAGTATTATTGATGTTTGCTTGTGTACATGTACCAATGGAAACATGGTATTGACATGAATAATATCAAATGAAGAGGAATGTTCAACATCAGGAGAAGAGGGAAGATTGAGCGAAAGATAAGAAACCTTTTTATGTATAAAGTATAGGTGACGTAATATTGATAATAAAACTGTCTTTCTAACATTTGCACATGATGATATTTTGCAAGCTCGGAGTTACCTTCGTTGTTATAAGTTAAAAGAAAATTTATTTGATTTGATGCAAAGAATAATATATTCTGTTGCAGAAAATTGGGTTGCTTTCGGAATTTTAAGCATTTTTCAAAATAAAAATCAAGCCACCGATATGAAGAATAAATGGAATAGTTCTGCCAAGCCACATGGCCATGAAACGTGACTCAGAAATGTCTGTTATCGTGATTTACGTTTCCTGTACTAAACGAAAATGTAATTTATCCTACAATATATGTGACTCTTTTACCTCAAAGTACAAAAATTTTGATTTGCATTGACACTTAAAGTATTGCTGATTCGCAAACTACGTTCGCATGGATAGGAAAGAATTCTATTAATATTAGATAAGAATTGCTCCTTACAAACTATATTAGTAGATTATAGACACCGAACATGCTGATACATTATAAATATATGACATAAAGTAAGGCACTTTCTTACCAGCCAAAGTGAAAACACAGATGCTAAGGTAGCCAATCAGGTTCATCTTGAAACAGTGCCCTATCTTATCACGCTTTAATTGATTTTTTTATACGTTACAGGGAGGGGCTTAAGGTTGACGTAACATCATGTACATACACGTGACGGATTGAACATAATATATATATATATATATATATATATATATATATATATATATATATATATATATATATATATATATATATAGTACTACACTCAGAAAAATATAAAAACTAGAAAGCAAACGGCAAAAAGTAACCTTTTGCGGGCCAATTAAAACTCTTTTGTTTATAGTTTTGACAATTAAATCTCAATGGAATGTTTGCTCATTATTAAGATCATGCTGGTTTTCAAAGAGAATCTTATATTGTTCTCCTCTAACGGAAGTCACTGTTTCATCAGTAGTGATGAAATCTGTTTCTGACAGTCTGTAAATAGTTTGTATTAAATATTAATAAAGTCTTATGTATGTAATTATTCTTTCTTACAGAAAATTTTACTCGCTAAAAAGGATACAAGACAATGAAGAATTGAAGGTGATTCATGAGGCGGTTAATGGGGCTAGAATTGGGTTCAGTCGGTAAGTAAATACAGAATATCTAACATGATAACATCTGACTTCTATGATAGGAATCAAATTCGCGGATAAAGTGACAAGCACAAGATTTAAAATGACTTGGATCACAATCCACGTCTGGTGTACGTGTTTATTTCCTTCCCACATCTTAATAAAATACATATATGCGGTTGATGATGAATTACTCTAGGTTGGTTTGGCATCAGATATGGCAAGTAGGTGGTGAGTCAAATTGTTACATTGGCTTTATTATGCTTTTCACAATATACATTTTCATTCGTCAATAAACTGTAAGGTATTACTGCGATCTATATTTTATGTTGGCCGACAACTGTATCATGCTACCAGTGCTCGAGAGACCGCATTTTAGTGAAATTACTGAATTTCAGTACTTTTTTCCCATGATGCACCGCACCAACAAACTACAATCGGCATAGTCAAACGGAATGTAACATACATTGTAATTCGTAAGCCATATGTCGAAACAAGTTCAGTAGCCAATTTAAAGTTGTTTCTTATATGCAATTTTAAATGAACAAAAGGAGGTAGATACAGTGTTTACATCAAGTTCAATCGGAAAAAATCTCTCGTCAGTCCTGAACTGTTAAAAAGAAAAGAAACCGGATATAAGGAAAATAAAAATTCCAAATCGACGGATGAAACATCAGTCAAACAAGTACTCATATATACCATAATGTTAATACTTGGACAGCTCTATACGAAAAAGTGGAATTCTTCAAGCAAAATGTACATATTAACACGTGATCATAACTGCGCTTTATAAACAAAAACACTCCACCCAAACTTCCAAACTGTATTCCAGTCGTCTGAATAAAGACATGTCAGTATTTTATGTAAAGGAGGAGCTATATATTAATTAGTTCCTGATAGCTTGAATCAAATATAAGATTACCAACCATACTCAATAACCATAGAGGCCAGGATTAATGCATATCTTTATTCTGAATTAAGAAAGTTTGCACCATCAAGATTACATTAGGGTTTCCATATAAGAGGGTATGCAAATCAAATTGTTTTCGCATATGCAATACGTTTTGATCTTTATTAGCATATTATCTGCGTGAACTGAAAAAAAAATATTTTGTTCGTTCTAAACCCTGCAATGCAAATTATGTACGTATATGAAATATTTTTTTCTTTCTTTTTGAAACATTAATATCTGTGACAAAGTAAAAGAATGTTGTATTCTTTATAATTCTACACAGGAGAACATTGGAGAATTAATTCTTTGCATGATGACTTACGTATCTAATGGAAACAATTGTGTGGTTCTACACATTATAATTTGTATGTTTGCATTATTATAAAGAAAATGACATGTATTATTACCTCGCTGGTTGTGAATTTTGTTCGTGGTTGTGATTTTTTAAAAATGTTTATCGTCTGAAACAATTTAATATTAAAATATTTTCACAACTTGTTACAAGGAATAATAATAATAATAATAATAATAATAATAAAGTATGAAAGTAAATCACTCTAATGCTTCACATTTATATCATTGCAAATTTACCAATCCATTCTTTCAAGAATTTAGACTGGTTAAACTCGTATCATGAGACTTTTAGTTATAAGTTCATAAGACTTGGCAGTGCCAATATAGTAACATCCCACCACCACGACATAGTTGTCAGCGAATTCATGACACCAGAACGGAACTACTTATCTATTCATTCCACTGTGTGTTGTGACAATTTTTTGTGCATAATGGTTAAATTATAGAGCTGGTACTTTTTCCTTGAAATCAGTTACTATTTCTATAAATATTTGTAAAGACTAGGAACATAACTTCATATTTTACAGGATTCATAAAGCATGAAAATCGATTACACGTAGTATATACGTGTCCTTAATTCGTTGCTGCTGTTCATGTGTGTATAATCCATTGCATGACTTCAAGAATTACGTCAAATATGAAGTTCAGTTTTTCAATGCATTTTGCGATGTCATTTGCAACGTAATGAAGACAAGACAAAGATATAATAATATTATACAAAAAGAAATAAGCAATAAAGATACTATTACAACTACTACGAATAATACATAAATAAATAATATGCAGAGGCATACATTTTAAATTGCATCTGCACTAAAAATTAGTTTACTTTGTGTGCGCTTGTAAATTTCTCACCAGAAAGCAACAGGATACCGAAAATTGCCAACTGGAACATTGTGAATTATCTAATCTTCAGTTAGACCGGCTTTGAAATGGTGTCTGGGGGTATTTTGATAAGACAAGAGGGTCTATTTATAATAGAGATAATTGTATTCGTGCTTAAATGTTACAATCGAATCACCCCACATGCCCACTCACACGCTTTGTGACCCGAAAATCGTGACACATTTTATTGTAGAATTAAATGGATGGATATTTATCAAAGTGTACGTTAAACTTACTCACTCGTATGGAACCCACAACCCATGGATTAAGAGTCCGATGCTCTTCCATCGGAGCTATCGTGGATCTTAGGTTAATGATGAGCAATTCTGGGAAAGGGCATTTCTAATATACGGAATGAAATAAATCAAACATGGAAAATATAAACATACACATTTAAACTTCCATCTCTACTCCATCCTCTAAAGCTGAACAGAATAAAACACGCCTTTATAAAATCCAAAATTGTGTTTAATACACCGATGATTTTATCCACCCAGCAGTTGTTGATTATTCAGAGATCATGCAAAGGATTTTGAACCATTCATTGAAAATAACCTAACTATACATGGCCACATTTACAGAGCCACATCATTAACTTCCATAACCAGGAAAGACATATAATTGGTACTAGCAGTTGCCTCGCTAGACGCTCATCATTAAGAAGTTAGTGTTAAGACTGGTCGGCTTCGTGTCAGGATAATGTAACTTGGTGGGACATAATATTATATGCCAACGGCATGATGCCCCAGTGCTAGACATCACTATAAACAACCACGCTGCAGCCATCGTAGCGATACGACTGAAAAATTGTTAAAGCTACGTTAAAAATCCAAACACACACACACACACACACACACACACACACACAAAACACACACACTTCCATGACAAGCCGCCCTTACCGACCACATTCTCCCCACCTGCGTTAGTGCCTTAAGCTTATATTTCCAATAGGGATAGAGAATATAGTGAACAGTATTAAGAATACATACATGGACTTTAGTTACATACATGTACTGGTGGAAAGAAGGTACGAGCATGAAGATCAACAATTAAAAGACACTCTTATCTTTCGACCCTGTATATTTGTCTATCCTAAGGTACGGGATAATATATTATAAAAGAAACTTTGAATAATATGAAGATCTTGCTGGGATTTCACTAAGATCTTAGATAGTCCTCCTCTAATTGAGATTTTTGCAAGATCTGCTCACTGTATAATCAGTGGTGATTTCATCTGCATATGACATTCATTAATATCTGGAATTAAATGATAGTACATCTCTAATTCATCATCGAAAAACTAAACTTGAAAAACATTCTTTTAAAATTCAAAATTTCATTTAATCCACAAGTGACTTTATCCATCCTGCAGTTCTTGAATATTGTAAAATTACACAAACAATGTTGAACCATGTCAGTGAAAACATGCTAATTATACATCACTAGCTTAAACCAAAAGCCTCCATTACTAATTTCACTCCACCCCTATCTCGTTTAGTGTATTGAACTTACCTTTCCAATAGGGATACATGAAACAACGCATAATATTATAATGGAAATATTCATGGAGTTAATTATGGACACATGTGGATGGAAATAAGGTATGAAGATGATCAAATTAAGAGAAACTTATAACAATCAGGGAAGATGCAGAGCCGGATCAAGTCAAGTGTTGGTGGGTTGAGTCCCAAAATTTCAAAAGGGCAAGGGCTTTCCTCGAAAGGGCACGAAAGCAAATGTTTATGTGTCTATTTACTCAAGATGTGCATAATATCCAATAAACGTGCGCAAGAATACAACGATGGTCAAATTTCAAGTGACAAGAGACTGTACCTGTGTGTGTGTCTGTGTGTGTACGATTTTTTTTTTAGTCTGGGAAGGGGTCCGGAAACCACCCGCTTCCCTCACCCCGATTCGGCCCTGAGAAGAAAGGAAACGATACTATTCATATATAAAATACAGGATAAAGTTGTATGGACACCAAATACGTTCTTAAACTTTGCACAGGATGTCATCCGAGATAACCTGTTGATACTTTGCAAGCACGGAATTCCCTTGCTGCTGTAAGTTTCAAGGGAATTTTATTTGATTTGTTATATTAAACACTATCTTAAAACTGTCGTTTGCACAAAATTAGGTTGCTATTGTAATTTTAGTTCATTTTACTAATTGAAAACGAGCCACCAATGTAAAGATAAAAAGGAATTGTTCATGAAAGCCACGTGGTCATGAGATAACTGTTGAAAGATATGGTCATTTAACTGATATTACTGTGATGCAAATTTTATTATACTAAAAGAAAAAAGTATATGCTTTTGCCTATAAGATATACGACTCTTTGATTTTGAAGTTATGAACATTTTAAACTATATCTTTGATTGGCAATAATTGCTGATTTTAATACATTGTTCATAGACTGACATTTAAGAATCCATCAATATTAAAAAGTGTTGCTACTTCAAAAACTAGTTCGACGGATTACAGACGGAAAATATTCCAATATGCAAACAATCCACTACGGCATTTTCTTATCAAAGTAAAAAAAGAAATGCTAAGGTCCTTAATTGATTTTACAAGTTCACTAATTGGTCTTAGGGTCTCAGGATATATATATATATATATATATATATATATATATATATATATATATATATATATATAACATATATATATATATATATATATATATATATAATTAGAAAGGCGCCATTTGCTTGAAGTGCAGTTTTCTCGATTTGTTAACGACATACGAAGAACTGAATACAAAATGGCATTGGATCATTGATAGGCAGACTGAGAAAGTGTGTTGATGTGCATGAGGAGTGCTTTAAAGAGATGCACTGCCGTGCTATTCATTAAATAAAACGAAACTTTGTTTAACAGCGTACTAATGTTCACATCTTTTTAAATGACTATCTCACATTGTTTTTGTCATGTGTGTATTTGTCAATTGTAAAGTAAGTGATGATAAGAAATAATATAATGTATTTCTATCTTGTCAAATATCAAAAACTAGAAATCTTACAAAATGCTAAACCATGGCACAAGGATATAGAGAAAATTGAAAAGTTGTTGCTTACAATTTTGACAAATAATAAGAAAGGAAAGTTTTGCTCCTATGAAGACTTTGATATTTCACTGGAAAGCTTCGATGGTAGTCTTCTGATTAGGAGTTTTGCAAGATCTGCTCATTACTGCACCAAGAGTGAGTTAATCTGTATCTGATATTCAGTAAATATTTGGAATTAAAGTTTGTGTGTGTGTGTTTGTGTGTTTGTGTGTGTGTGTGATTTAGATTTTTAACTTAGCTTTAACAATTTTTCAGTCATATCGCTACGATGTCTGCAGTGTGACAGTTTATAGTGATGTCTAGCACTGGGGCATCATGCCGCAGACATGTAGCATGATGCCCCACCCAGTCACATTATCTTGACACCAAGCCGACCAGTCCTAACACTAACCTCTTAATGCTGAGCGTCAAGCGAGGCAGCTGTTAGTACCATTTTTTAAAGTCTTTAGTATGACTCGGCCGCGGTTCGAACCCGCGACCTCCCGCATCCGAGGCTGACGCTTTAACCACTAGGCCACCGGAGCGGTACTTGGAATTAAAGTCTAATAAATTTCCAATCAATCATCCCCCCACCCACCCCCCAAAACGAAATCGAAAATACATTTTACTTTTTTTAAAAAAAGGAATATTTCATGAATATTCAAAAATCAATCAAACAATTTTGATCCGTTCATTAAAAGTTTGCTAATTATATATGACGCACAGAGCCATTTCAATAGCATCTACCCCCACCCCTATCCCCGTTTGTGCTTTGAACTTACCTTTCCAGTTTTGATGCAGAAAGCATTGCTGGATATTAAGTATTATTGATGTTTGCTTGTGTACATGTACCAATGGAAATATGGTATTGACATGAATAATATCAAATGAAGAGGAATGTTCAACATCAGGAGAAGAGGGAAGATTGAGCAAAAGAAAAGAAACCTTTTCTGTATAAAGTATAGGTGACGTAATATTGATAATAAAACTGTCTTTTTAACATTTGCACATGATGATATTTTGCAAGCTGGGAGTTACCTCGTTGTTATAAGTTAAAAGAAAATTTATTTGATTTAATACAAAGAATAATATATTCTGTTGCAGAAAATTGGGTTGCTTTCGTAATTTTAAGCATTTTTCAAAATAAAAATCAAGCCACCGATATGAAGAATAAATGGAATAGTTCTGCCAAGCCACATGGCCATGAAACGTGACGCAGAGATGTCTGTTATCGTGATTTACGTTTCCTGTACTAAATGAAAATGTAATTTTAGCCTACAATATATGTGACTCTTTTACTTCAAATTACAAAAATTTTGATTTGCATTGACACTTAAAGTATTGCTGATTCGCAAACTACGTTCGCATGGATAGGAAAGAATTCTATTAATATTAGATAAGAATTGCTCCTTACAAACTATATTAGTAGATTATAGACACCGAACATGCTGATACATTATAAATATATGACATAAAGTAAGGCACTTTCTTACCAGCCAAAGTGAAAACACAGATGCTAAGGTAGCCAATCAGGTTCATCTTGAAACAGTGCCCTATCTTATCACGCTTTAGTTGATTTTTTTATACGTTACAGGGAGGGGCTTAAGGTTGACGTGACATCATGTACATACACGTGACGGATTGAACATTATATATATATAGCCGCTTATGTATATATATATATATATACGCCATATATATATATATATATATATATATATATATATATATATATATATATATATATAGTACTACACTCAGAAAAATATAAAAACTAGAAAGCAAACAAAGGTCATATGTTCTACACCACTGGCAAAAAAGTAACCTTTTGCGGGCCAATTAAAACTCGTTTGTTTATAGTTTTGACAATTAAATATCAATGGAATGTTTGCTCATTATTAAGATCATGCTGGTTTTCAAAGAGAATCTTACATTGTTCTCCTCTAACGGAAGTCACTGTTTCATCAGTAGTGATGAAATCTGTATCTGACAGTCTGTAAATAGTTTGTATTAAATATTAATAAAGTCTTATGTATGTAATTATTCTTTCTTACAGAAAATTTTACTCGCTAAAAAGGATACAAGACAATGAAGAATTGAAGGTGATTCATGAGGCGGTTAATGGGGCTAGAATTGGGTTCAGTCGGTAAGTAAATACAGAATATCTAACATGATAACATCTGACTTCTATGATAGGAATCAAATTCGCGGATAAAGTGACAAGCACAAGATTTAAAATGACTTGGATCACAATCCACGTCTGGTGTACGTGTTTATTCCCTTCCCACATCTTAATAAAATACATATATGCGGTTGATGATGAATTACTCTAGGTTGGTTTGGCATCAGATATGGCAAGTAGGTGGTGAGTCAAATTGTTCCATTGGCTTTATTATGCTTTTCGGAATATACATTTTCATTCGTTAATAAACTGAAAGGTATTACTGCGATCTATAATTTATGTTGGCCGACAACTGTATCATGCTACCAGTGCTCGAGAGACCGCATCTTAGTGAAATTACTGAATTTCAGTACTTTTTTCCCATAATGTACCGCAGCGACAAACTACAATCGGTATAGTCAAAAGGAATGTAACATACATTGTAATTCGTAAGCCATATGTCGAAACAAGTTCAGTAGCCAATTTAAAGTTGTTTATTATATGCAATTTTAAATAAACAAAAGGAGGTAGATACAGTGTTTACATCAAGTTCAATCGGAAAAAATCTCTCGTCAGTCCTGAATTGTTAAAAAGAAAAGAAACGGGATATAAGGAAAATAAAAATTCCAAATCGACGGATGAAACATCAATCAAACAAGTACTCATATATACCATAATGTTAATACTTGGACAGCTCTATACAAAAAAGTGGAATTCTATTAACACGTGATCATAACCGAGCTTTATAAACAAAAACACTCCACCCAAACTTCCAAACTGTATTCCAGTCGTCTGAATAAAGACATGTCAGTATTTTATGTAAAGGAGGAGCTATATATTAATTAGTTCCTGATAGCTTGAATCAAATATAAGATTACCAACCATACTCAATAACCATAAAGGCCAGAATTAATGCATATCTTTATTCTGAATTAAGAAAGTTTGCACCATCAAGATTACATTAGGGTTTCCATATAAGAGGGTATGCAAATCAAATTGTTTTCGCATATGCAATACGTTTTGATCTTTATTAGCATATTATCTGCGTGAACTGAAAAAAGAAATATTTTGTTCGTTCTAAACCCTGCAATGCAAATTATGTACGTATATGAAATATTTTTTTCTTTCTTTTTGAAACATTAATATCTGTGACAAAGTAAAAGAATGTTGTATTCTTTATAATTCTACACAGGAGAACATTGGAGAATTAATTCTTTGCATGATGACTTACGTATCTAATGGAAAAAATTGTGTGGTTCTACACATTATAATTTGTATGTTTGCATTATTATAAAGAAAACGACATGTATTATTACCTCGCTGGTTTGATAAGATATGCGGAGGACATATTGCGTAAGACTTCGCGTCCTCCGTCTAACTTCAAGTTTGTTCAAATCTGTTTTACTAAACAATGAGTCGACACTTGCTGGCATAGTTGCTTCTGTAACAATTCTGGCTGCTTCTAATGAAATTATATATTTCTTGAGATATGTAGAATCTACAAGTATCCTCTACTAAACAGCAAATTCTTGTTTATGTTGGTTTTAATGGTACTTCTAACTTTATATTGACTATATCATGCCTAGGAAATGTGAGCTAAGTGCCTTTCCTAAGGAAGCATCGAGGCAGCCGACCTAGACTGGTCTAGGCAGTTATCAAACTGTATTCCTTAGATTACGAGTCTGACGCTCTACCAACTGCCCAGCAACATATTCAAGAAGGAACAAGAGAAGTTGACAATTTTTATTGCAGAACGTCTTACAGAAAATTAAATGTTCGCCTTATTTCCAATACTGCTTTAGCGATTATATTAATAATGCTATTTTGTTATGTTCCATCTGGGAAAAATCTGCGTTCAAGATGAAAATGAACGTCAACTTAGATATCAGCGTATAATTAAGGTGAAGACTGGATGAAATGATGTATTCACAGTTCATAATAAATGGACTGTCTGTAATTTCAATCGGACCTATTTCTTTATTGTATGTCTCTATTAACTACTGCACGCTGTTGAGCTTGAATCGTGTCTTAGCTTACTCCACAATTTCTTTGTTTGAGTGTTATGTTTTTGCATATTTTATAGAAATTATATTGAATTAGGGTTTATCCCATTTTTGAGATGCGTTTTGTATGTTTGGAGATCCGAATTTAAAATATTTACAAGTAATGTCATCATCAGCAACATATAAACGTATGTCACCAGTACAATGACTTATAATTGAATACGTATTAATTACTGTAACATTTCTTGACAATTGAAGGGGTCCGAATATGGATCCTTGTGGCATGCTTGCTTGGATATGTTTCCTGTCATACTGTCCACACGGTAAAACACTTGTTTTTTATTTTGGGTACAACTCTAACAGTTTTTGGAACAGTAACACTTCATACCGACTATGTTTTAAGCCTAAAGTGTCAAACGAAATCAAAGTTCACATGTAATGTCGCATAAAAGGAACATGACCTCGTTTCTTTCTAAAGCTCGATATTAGTGGTCTGTATATATTTAGGACTAACATATAAAGATATTTCCAGTAGGTAACCAACTGAGTGTGGAGCAACTCAGAAAGAATCTAGAGTGAAAAGCTCGATAACGTTATTGGATGAAAAAAAATGTAAAAGGTGTTTATGTAAAATTAAAGCTATTGCTCTGTAATTATCTATATCACTTTTATAATTGTTTCTCTTTACTACTGTTTTATTGGCCAACTTCAATTGCAATGTATCACAAACTCACTGAGCCGATTGGAATAAAATGTTGGGCTCACTGGGTCGGGGCCTGAATCTTTATTTGCAATACTCGTTTAAAAGTGCGCCTGTTAGCATCATTAGAAATATTAGAAGTTGAGTCTATATTACTATCTTCCTCCCTGCGCAATGGATGGCATATTCCGATGAAACAATATAGTTCAAAGCTCGTGCTTTCAAACTGCATCATCCGACAATTGACCAAGATAGAAAGCCGTGCAATTCGTTACTCTTACAGAACCAAAAATGTTATTATAGTTGTGGATAAACAATATTAAACGTTCATATTTTTATCTAAAAATGTGAGATTCCGTGTGTGTGTGTGTGTGTGTGTGTGTGTGTGTGTGTGTGTGTGAAATCATGCACATAATATTGGATCCAGGGAGAGGAGCTTTCCTATTTGTCTGGTACATAGGTGTCAGTTGATAATTATTATGAATTTATATACCTTTTATTTCTCAATAGAAATCCAGTGGGTTTGTTATCATATAGCTGAGGGTTAAATTCTGTTTGTTTATCTGGCGGCTTTTCACACATCGCAAGTCATTACCTTCAACCTTGTCCCATCCTACAATGGGGATGAACGCATGACCGTCTGGGTTTAAGTGCTGATGCAAAACAGTTAAGGCGATAATTGTCGCTACTCGCAGTATGGGATATATTCCTGCTTTGTGCAAATTATAGCTTTCTTACCTTTATATATATATTAAATGGGAGGACAAGGTCACAAACATAGAAGTAATGAAGCGAACAGGACTCCTGTCTATGACCAACATTCATATTGAGAAAAACCTAAGATGGCTTGGTCACATCCATAGGATGGATGAGGGGAGACTCCCGAGGCAACTTATGTACTCACAACTGAAGAAAGGAAACAGAAATCAAGGAAGACCACGGCTAAGATTCAAGGATGTAGCTAAGAGAAACATGAAAGCTAGACAGATTGACACCAGGAGATGGAATACTCTGGCTCAAGATCGAGAGGAATGGAGGAGAAGCATCTCAGCGAGATCTAAGCCATAAGACAGTCATCGTCGACCCACCGACAGACTGCAATGATGATGATGATGATGATGATGATGATATATATATATATATATATATATATATATATATATATATATATATATATATATATATATATATATATATATATATGAAACCAGTCCCAGGAAAATATGTTCTGAAGTAGAAAAAACAAAATTCAGTCCTCAATGTGATTTGACAGTCTGAAGATAACATTTTGTAAGGTCTAATGCAACATTTAGCTTTCTTTCGTTGTTTTTTTTTCTGCTTTTACTTGACTCTGGTTTAGGAAAATTTTTTAAAACTTGAATCGGTTTTCATCGAAGACGAGGTCCTCCTTCAATAAATAATGTCATTATAGTTTGGTATAATGTTGTTACTACGTGTCAATATCCAGTGGTGCTCACCGTAGTTAAAGTCAAATATTAACCACTTAATTTTATCTGAACCATGGGCCAGCATTCCATGAAATACTTTTGGGTTCGTCTAAATGAAAATGGTGATGGAAACTTCGAACGCTGTCCACCAAACTTTCAAAACTTCAATTACGTTTTGCATGACACATGTCAACACGTTTTTTTTTGTGAGTTATTTTTTTTTAAATTTCTATTTTTTACGAAGAATTGTACTTAGTTTAAATGACAATCAATACATATATTAGATTTGACATTAGCAAGTCATGAAAAGAAACAAAGTAACGTAATCAAATTTTTGGAACTATGAGGGATCGAAGCCAGTTATCTTTCCAATAGGTGGTGCCACAGAAAAACCTGTTTCCGAAATTGTTTTA
Source organism: Megalonaias nervosa (assembly GCA_016617855.1). Lineage (NCBI taxonomy): Eukaryota > Metazoa > Mollusca > Bivalvia > Unionida > Unionidae > Megalonaias > Megalonaias nervosa. Next base: position 46,748 of record JAECUM010093475.1, on the reverse strand, counting down.
CCCTTTGAGTTTATCCTTAGGCAGAGTAATCAATTGTTGATCAGTCGAGTGATAAACAACTGTCAAAACTTCAATAAATACGTGTATCAATGTAAACAAATAATGTCTTATTTTGTTTATCGGTGAATCAAATATACGCTACGTTAGCACTACAGGACACTAAACTTTACATTTGTCTTCTTTTTCAGGTTAGTTGAAGTTGCATATCTTGCTAATTTTGGACTCCTTCTGTTCAAAACTTTACAGCCAACATATTTTATATAAAATCTTATTGCTATTAACTTCATTTTCCTATCCGCTGATTAGTGAGGTTTTATGAAAATCTCCTGATTAGTAAGGCTTAAGGAAAATCTGATTTGACTGACTTATTGAAAATCTCCTGATTAGTGTGGGTTTGTGAAATCTCCTGATTAGTGTGGCTTAGTGAAAACCTCCTGATTAGTGTGGCTTCTTGAAAATCTCATAAACAAATGTTGCAAACGACATACTGCAATTTACTATTCAGAATATTGAAGAAAGATCTTAATAAGTAAATACAAAAAGTACAACTTATTGCCTTATTTTTTTTTCACTCAGTACAAGACAAAATTATATGCAAAACAACAGTAAGAATAATTTCATATTTAAAACTTAAACACAACTTTAAAAAAAAAAAAATTCATTTATTTGGTGAGCAAATGTGAAATACATGGACACGGAGAAGTCTAGAATTTTCACTAAATTGGCCACCAACTATCTAAAGAATTATTGACAAAAAGTTGCTGAATGGTCCGTGAATTATATAATTTTAGAGATGTTAATCTGCTGAAAAATAATTACAGAAAATAATCACAAAAAGTTAATTGCGTGAAGATCACTTGTATTCCAATTTCTTTGCAGATGTGAGAAAATGCGATTTTCCATTTTGGTCAACAATATCACCGATTATGCCTAATATTTATTTACCGATCGATTAATTCCTTCTTTGACCCGTAGCTCCTCGTCTTTCAACTCTCTCTCTCACCGACGATAACGCCCATGATCAATACTATTAAGACATTTTGAAAAGCAAGATGAAGATGCCATCAAGTTTTTGCTTGTTTGCAGGCCCGGCGCGTGGTGTTTTTCTTGTGTGTGCGATGAATGTTTTGCGCCTTTCCAATTTTTTTTTCCGAATAAATTGCGAATCAAACGAACAGGAAATGAAAAGGCGCCTGTGTGCATCGCGCTCTTCGCACGCAACCAGCCGGGTCTGCTTGTTTGTTAAACTGGAAGCAAAATAAGTAATCTTGATTCGCTTTGTTCTATGCTGCCGCCTATTTATTTAAAGAGAAGATAACTGTCTATGATCCCCCATTTTGATACCCCTATCATAAATATGTGTTTGCCAAGCTGGTCAGCTTAGAGATAATTTCCAAAATTGTATAGAAAATCGCAAGAGAGCATAGGCACTTACTTAGTGGAGATGTTGCAAAGTGCGCTTACTACGTCATAAATAGGACACCCACCTGAGAACAACAACGAAAGCAACCCTTTCTACTAGGAATCGGCTGTCTGAGAATGATGATATGTGTTATTGTCACTTGATATGAAACAGATCGGCAACAATGAATGACAAGTGAGTAGCCAGTACATACATTATATTGGTTTTACATTGCGTCATTTAATGACAAAAAGATAGCATGCACAACTGTGCAATTATCGAGGTGATTTACTTAGGAAAACGTCGAGAAATTAACGACGTAGTAGCGCTTCTGAAAGTTATAATTAGATTGCAAGCACCCAGTGTAAATAAGCAGAAACAGATGCAATTGCGTTTATATCAGAACGATTTCACTGGCTGGAATATATCTAAAGTAACAGGTACATCCAGGTGTAAAATCCAGAAATATTTTAAAATATTTGATTATCGTGGTCATAGTAAAAATTCGATTCGAAGCGGACGCCAAATATCAATTGCGAGACAGACAAGGGCGCATTTTGACATCTGGTACATAAGAACTGTAGAGACACTTTGCCTGATCTAACTGTGAAATTGAATAATGCAGAACTAGTACTTATTTCTCAGAGCAAATTTTCGAGGAAATTAAGATGTTATGAATTTAAACAATGCATAGTTCGGAAAGCAACAATCTCTCTCTCTCTCTCTCTCTCTCTCTCTCTCTCTCTCTCTCTCTCTATATATATATATATATATATATATATATATATATATATATATATATATATATATATATATATGTGTGTGTGTGTGTGTGTGTGTGTGTGTGTTCTTACGCATGTAGGGGGATGCAAGTTATTGACAGAAAGAAAGTGAATGAAAACACAGGGTTCTGTATTACTAACGTGTTTGATGAGATTGTAAAATTAAATGTGCATGCACCATAGAATCGACAGGAAGACAGAGAGTGAAAAGACAGAATTCGCTAGGTCAGTCGTGCAAATGTTACAAAGTCAAAGTATATGGGCACATAATTAAAACAAAGACGAGCGTTGTGTTTGATGCTGGCCACTATCGTGACTTTGTATTGAAATAAATGAAATGTATTGAACCAAAAATTTGCTATGTATATACAGGATAACATAACTATTTAGACAAAGTCTAAAGAGTAAACATGCAAGGAAATTGAACAATGAGACATACAGTAAAATACAGAAATAGTTTGAGGATGCAACCGCCATAAACAGAAATACAGCAGCAAATAGAGCTTGCTGCATTTCTGGCAGCCACGAAATGAGGGTGGGGCAAAGACAAAAATGTCCAGCATCAAAGAAAAGAAAAATAAATGGTGATCAATATTAAAAATATTCATACAAATTGGAATTATATATATATATATATATATATATATATATATATATATATATATATATATATATAGTGTATGTGTTTCATGGTGCAATGATCAACGAACTGGACTGTTGCGAAAAACTAGGCCAAACTTATTTGTATGGTAATGTTAGACCAGGATAGGAAAGTATCTGTTTCGCGAAAACCAAAAGAGGAATGGGAACCGGAATGCTTGGGAATGTACAGTATTCATTCTCCCCTCATAACATCGCCCCTATGTTAGGATGTTGAATAACTTGAATGACATCGGCATGCTGAAGGTATCATCAGTTCAGAGATGTACAAAATATATTTGAAAAATCCGAAGACCACGATGCCAATAAAACGGCACTAATTGTGGCCGCATCGAAATGAGAGATAGGTAGATGGATGAATGCATATCTCTACATAAGAGGAAGTTTTAAATAGCTGGATAGAAAAAAGGAAAAAAAAAAAGAAACAATCATAAGCGCGATTTGATTGACAGGTAAGTAGATCACGCTAGGTGCGGATAATACTGGTAACTATACAGACCTACCTGAGTCAGATATTTAATAAAAGTTTAAAGTGCTTATGTATTGTCCTAATGTAGATGAACTTTTTGCATGAGTTTAAATATTCTCTTATCTGTTAGAGAGGGAAGAAAGACGCCTAGTAGACACACACAGTCATCGTAAGGTCAAGGGCCCAAAATCCGGTTTCTGACCCACTAGCTAACATGTTGTTATATAGTACGTTTCAAGCGAAAGGTCCAGGATCTTCAGGTACAATACACGACTTTGCCCTAGTACGCCATTTGTTACTTGTACTTAAGATTGCACAGCTATGGACGAAGAAGCAGCCACGAGTTTCTATGATATCGATTGTAGAAATATGGCTATCAAGATTTGCATTTCCTGGATCATAAAATCATTATACATGAATAAAACGGAGTAAAATAAGTCAATATCATCATGCATACATACATACATACATACATACACGCATGCTTGCATAAGAAAACTTTTCTCCAGCAGCAGAGTCATTGTATTGCTTTGACTCATCGGCAAATATTTTCAATTCCAAATTTTAAACTGTATATATTTTTTACACAGTTATGTTAGTATTATCCCATGAATGCCTCTGGAAAAATAAAACGTTCATTTGCATCTACTCAGATAGTTCATGCCTCAGATGAAGATACGATATTTAATAAACTTGGGTCTACAACAAACTCAGTGATCTAGATTCCGTAACAGGTTTAATTTTCGGCATTCATCCACATGCAATCATCTAAGCAGAGACTGTCCAGCCCACTATTTTCAGTAAGATGCAATATTTGTTATCTACAAGAGGCGCCCCGCTTAAATTATTATCTATTTTAAAAACTGAACACAAAATGTAATCAAAATTAGATGTAAAATATCAATTTGAAGGAATGGCCGTTTAGATATACGTATGCAGTGAATGAAAAATATCAAGCTGAAGTTATGACTGTTTAGTTGGTATACATATACAGTGAATGAAAATGTTAAGTCGACGTGATGACCGTTTAATTGGTATACGTATGCTGTGAATATTGCCTACTCGGTTTACTGTTAGTTGCATGAGTTCCGACAAATTTCACAGATAAGAATTACATCTATACAGAAGTTAAAATGTTAAAATGGTTAACATTGGAAGTCTGAATGAGAAATGAATAGCACATCGACAGTTGATAAGCAATATAATTTAGCTGCTGATCAACCACATTGCTAGCCCTATGTGAATCATGGAGCAATCACCCCTGCAGAACTTGTTTGACTTCTCGCTGACGGACTAGAATGCCAAGATAGTTTTCACTACATGCACGTATTTTGTTCAGTTATATAATATTACATTATGTCTAACGAAACTTGTAATAACTAATATTCAGCTAATCTCTAACTGTGTGTAATGCAAATGAAAAAAATACAAATCTGTTACCTTAAAATAGTTGATATATAAGAAAACTTATTTTTGTGGTCAATATGTCAGTTAGACTGACCAGTTGATGGGAGTAGGTGATTCGTTAATCGAGAGTGCAGAGACTACCCACGGCTCCAAAAGATTGAAACAGCAAACGAATCGTGTCTAAAATATATGTATTAGCCAACTGCGGAGCGAATGGCCACTAATATTATCTACTATATTTTGTATGAGAGCGTTTACTGAGAGTATATAAGTACTCACTAAATCAGTAGTAGGAGCATAAATAATAGGTCAGTTCGACTGACAGATTTCGGAAATTGGTTATGTGTTAACTGAGTGTGCCTCAGACTCACTAAATATGAGTATATGCAAAAAGTACAGACGAGGCTTAAAAGTGAGTCTGAAATCGATTAAGTGAACCAAAAGTCTGCAAGAGACTAAATCAATCAGAATCCGCAATAGATTTAGTAAGTCCAAATTAGTCCAGTCTTTATAATAAAATTTTAAATGGATACAGTGACCCAAAATGCTAGACATTGATTTGCACAAATTACATTTTGGGTCATCAAGATGTGAGCATTAAGGACGTTTGATAGGAAACCTGTTTTATAACAAAGACGAACCTACGTTTACCTTATTTCTCTTTTTGTTCGGTCAGTTCTAGCCCATTTAAATGAAAGGCAACTAAAATATACTGCTAAAAAGTATGGAATTGGACTGATCTAAAACAAACACAAACAAGAACAAAAACAAAAAGGATAAAATAAAACAAAACAGAAGACGATGATATCCAAATGCAATTAATTCATAACTCGGAAAAATGATAGGTAATCATTATGTTGCAACATTTTCCAACTTATGAAGAACAAATATCGCTTGCCAATGTTGATGATCAATGTAGGCTTATATTACCGCAAAAATGAGCCATTCTCCAAACCTCAGCCTAATGATTTTTGCGTCGCAAAGCGTTTAGTTTACTGTCTGGAAAATTATGGTGAAATAAATAGGGAATATAATATTTATGAGCCTGAAGAAGCCTCTTCCAGCTTCCTCGCTGAGCTGTGTCAATAACAGACAAAGTAACATGATCACAACCAAGGCAAAAAAAAAAAAAAAAAAAAAAAAAAACACGCAATTTTGGTATGTTTTATTCTTTAACTATATGGATATTGAAACGAGGTATTTTCTTGCTTCTTTGCGAAGAACCAGATGCGGAGAATAATACAAGCCGACATAAGTTTTAAAAAAGCAGATCACAATGCATATCAGGTTCACGAGGTGTGTGTCAGTGTACAATAAACGTGCAAAAAGGTCGCCTGCAAGCCAAGATGCAAGTCAAACGAAGTGGTCTCACAATTGTCAAGAGACTGGCGCCAGATCCCGTCAATTAATCACTTAACTATTGGAGTGAATGTGTACATTCTTCAAGGGATGTGAAGACATGACGGGTGGGGGTGGGGTTATGTGCCAATATTATGACCGGGTATGTGCTATCAAAGAAACATATTTTACTCTAAAATTTGGTTTCTTGTTGAAATATATTGCCGGTCACAATATATTGGGCCAATAGGTAAATGTAGGACCCAGGAATGAAATAGTGTATTTTCCTGCTGATATAGGTCCAACTAGTGAAACTGATGCATGCTGTCAGTGACAAGATGAGATGATGTCGTCTCTGACCTCCATCCTTCGGTTTGGATAATTTCAGTATGCAGAATTAGCGCTCCGGTGCTATGATAATGGCGACCGCCCTAACTTCCTGAGTCAAAATACACAACAAATTCTGTTGGTTCGTTACAGCCAGAGCAATAACCAATGGCATACAAGAGACTATAGAGCCTCAGCCGAATCATCCTTACCTTCTTTTAGTGGCAAGAACAGGCGAGTTCACCCTCTTCTGATTGGCATATTTAGCCTCATGTACTGCCTTAGAGACCCTACAAGGTCCTTTAGCCGCCGTTGAGGCGAAGGATCCAAATATGATAGAGGTTTAATGACAATAGACGTATTGCTCTTGTGCGGGAGACTGTTCTTGGCAATGATAGGATTCGTCGTCAGAATGAAACCAAACTATTTGATAGAGCAGCTTACGAAAATAAGGAACGCAATAAGAAACAATTGCAGGGCCACCTTGATGCTATCTCTGGCAAAGTTAACTAAAATTATTTTCATAAGGTTGACCCAAACACGACTTATCAGCTTCATGCAGCTAAACAAAGAAACACATCGGTGATACTAAAATTATCCAGGTCAGAGGTGGCTCAAATGCAATAGACCGGTGGAATATTTTCATTCCATGCAGACATTCCAATGCGGTTGGTAGCTGCGGCTTCTGCGATTGCAAACGAGGCTGCTTTAGGTACTGTCGGAACTGCACCCGCGATGGCTTAGGTCTCACTGGACAGTTTATCTAGAAAATTTTCATCTGACAATGACCTATTGCAGAAAAATGAGAACAATTTTACACTGAAGATACAAATAAAACTAACTAATGATTTTTGTAGCAAACATGCATGTGAGATTTTCACTGAGGCAATCAGGTTAATTACTTATACAACTGGTGGTTTTTATACTGAATCAACACTGCCACCAACCTCCCTTTTTGCATTAATTTTTGACAGCAAAGAGCTATTTGGACTATTTTCCTGTTACGCATTTGATCTCCAATGCTAGTCTAACTGTGGCAGGCAGCCATCAAACAAGCCAACCCATTTTCAAGCCTAACTCAAAGTAAATCTAAGCCACATTACAGATTTAGCTTCTGTGTGAATTTGTAAATGCTTTGCTTATGATAATTAGGTTCATATTTTCTACCTTAAAAACTAACCAGTGAGACCTTAGAAAAAGGCGGTTGGTAGTCGCATAGCTTATCGAAGAAAGGAAAGGGTATTCCATTATCCAGGCATGGGAGTCAATCATTCCTGAGCGGAAGTGGTCATCGGATGTGGCCTCGACGTTTGACAGTCCATTAACTAATTTTGATTTATTCTGCAAAGTCAGTTAAGCATTTCCCTGGTGTCTTTACGTGGATGAACTTGCACTGATTATTCCACGCAATTACGACTCATTGGTCTTAAACTAAGTAATAGAAAAGAATGAAAACCAACAAGTTTTTTAAATTCAACAAAACATTTCCGTAGAGTGCATTAAAATATATTACAGTATTGTGAATTAAGTCTCAAAGAGTCCTAAAAGTTTTAGCACATGTCCAAAAAAGTATAGAGTTTTCTGACTGAATTACAGTGGTGTTATGAATGAATTCCAATCTTGAATCTGCTGATGTCCCAATAGCCTGGAATGTGCTAATATACTAATAGTATTGATGCATTTCAATTATATAAACCAAAACGTCCTTGAATGAATTAAAAAAATGATTCCAAAGTAGTGACTTAGTCCAAATGTATCAATGAGTACTTTGTAATTCTAACCAATAATTTAAACAAATAAATCCTCCCAAATTATAATTGAACACAACTAAAAGACTGCTTTTGCTAGACAGATGTTAAAATAGAAATAAAGAATTCTGATTTAAATAACCTTCTACACAGACTGTTACCGGACTTACGACACAAAGAAAATTTCCATCAAATTGGTAAACAGTCAAATCTGTTTACTTAACTTTAGTAGCAAACTACCTGGCCATCAGGTAGACCATGTTTTGTTTTTTTTATCAAGGGGAAAACCTATGTCCCGAACACAAACTGCTACTCTAAATTATGGACAATGGTCAATCACAGAATAACAAATTAAATATACATAACAATACACACGGGAAATTTACATCACATGTGTGGTGACACCCAAACATCTTTATACTGTCACTTGAAGTTATTGATTAAACTGTGTAGACACATTTCAGTCATCATAGCATGTGCCAGCACATCTGCATCTATGCACTTTGTTAGGAGTAATCAATAGAACAAACAACATAGATTCTAACATGCTGGTGCATTATGAGGTGGCAGAACAAGGTCTATGTTGTTTACCATTGTACCCAAGTATATAATGTACCTATCAATCCATATATTAATCTGTTCAAGTTCACAATATCTGCATACCTGTCGGACTGAGTAAATGCAATCAAATTCATTGCTTTTTTTTATACCTTCTTACAACTGTTTTTAAAGCAAATACATGTAGTATTATTATGTATCATTGAGATATGAAACTTTTGTATATGGAATGATACAGTGTTAATTTTAGATTGTATTATTGTGTATTATTATTATTGTATTATTTAGATTGTATTATTGTGCCACTGACAATTAACATTTCATCTTTGGTGCAAGAAAGGTGCCTGTGTAGTGCATGTAGGGCACATCAATAGATTCCCAAAAATAATGATTGTTTCAAGTCATTTTACAGTGAACCAGGGAGTATATTCATTGCCACATAAACGTAGACAGTGTGTGTGTGTGTGTGTGTGTGTGTGTGTGTGTGTGTGTGTGTGTGTGTGTGTGTGAGAATAAAATCAAGTCATAATTTTCTGGAGGTGTGCATGAATTTTAAAAAAGTTTCCTTTTTGTGTTGTGTTTGAGGGCCCCATGGGAGATTAAATGTGTTTGTACAAAGAACTATATTTCCCTCTTTATTAGTATTTCATGACTATGCAAATTCCATATGTAGATACTGTCTAGGCATATTATCATGACCTCGGCTATTTCTGCCACAATATTTGTATTTGACACTTTATAGTCCTCAGAAAAAAATATCAGATACAGGCCCGTTAAATGGCATAGCAATAAATGAAAGTAGGTTGTTATTCAACATTGAATAGTAAACCTAAACTAGCTGATGAAAACTGACATGAATGTGTGTCATTTTTCAACAAAAATGACTCATTTTCAATGGCTGTTGGGTTCAGTTTGCAACACTGAATTTGATCTGGCCGTGTTTTCAACAGGGACTGAAATTCAATGTTACACAAAAACTAATAACCGACCTCAGTAACCATCTAATGCTCACCTACAGTTGCAGACCTCACCCCATCTACGTCAATGCAGATGCTAAATATGACCAACCTATATGGTGAATGCATTCAGAACAATCCCTGATCGATTCCCATCAACACTGAATGAAGAATGATCTGAGCAAATTTTAATCCCCAAAAAGTGTGCTTGTGAGGCAATAGTCTATCAAGTCAAATGCATGATAAACAAAAGTGTAGCTGTTGATTTGCAGCATTAATTTCTGAATGCTCATCATCAAACTTAAATTTATCAGTATAGACATATCCTTGATGCAAGCTTCTCTGTAAAGAAAACTACATGAGCTGTGGCATTTTTTGGCTCTAAACATGTTTCAAACACAATTTCAATTCTGCACCAAAGTATCAGGTGATAATTTCAGAAATGAGTTTTCCAAACTCATCTGTAAAAGGACTGAAATTCAATCAATAAAACATCTGTATTTTTTTGTTTGGTTACAACTAGAATAAACTCTCAAAAGATTCTTTTCACAAAATTTTATCAGCCAATCCTGTCTAGCCAAACCCATATATATACTCTATTTTATTTCTAGACTGGTTCCCATTCTTCAATATCATTAGTACTGTGAGTACAGAATGCTCCTGGTAATCTGAGAGATAATGTCCTTGTTCCTATACCAATACTAGACAGACATCATGGAAGTCTGAGAAATATAATGGTGTGATTATAGACTGCAACAACAATCATATGTATTGTACTGCAGGTGTTTTGAAAGACAAATATTCTAGGAACCAGTTTGATTCATGTATACAAAAGCTTTTTGTGAACAGCAACATTTCTACTGACCAGGGGGTTGAACTTGGTACTGCAGATAGAACTGAAGCATGCTTGTCACGGTTTTGTTATCTGCACCAGTTCTGGTACAAGCAGATGTCAGTCACATAGATGTAAATGGTTTAAATCTAAAGTAAAGTGCAATAGTCAATACCATTCAAGTTTGTCATGTGGCAATAAAACTTAAATTTGCAGTGACAGCTGTAATGATATTCACTACTATTGTATTACTAGTATGCTGATAATGAAACCATGCTGTCTACCAAATTTTATCAAAATCTTATAATAATCAATGGGATTTGTTGTGAGCAGAAAAAAAATGATGGGTCTGACAAACAGAAGCTACAATTCTGTTAAATGATAATGTAGAAGACTGTCAATCAAATCCAAACAAGATCTCAGCAGCATCAACCTGCATACCAAACATGGCGAAATCCAATAATAATTAAGAGTTATTGTGCACAAGTGAAAATGGGACGGGCCTGACAATTGGGGTTTATTACTCAGCTAAATGATAATGCAAAATGCTGACAATCAAACTCAGCCATAACCTTATCACCATCATGCAGCATATAACATTTGGTAGAAATTTAATGATAGATACAGATGTTACTGAACAGAAAGGAAAATGGGTGATTGTAACAATCAGGGGCTATAACTCTGCAGAATAATGATGCAGACGACTGACAAATGAACCATATCATCTTCTCATCAATATCAAGCTGCATACCAAATTTTGTAAAAATCCCCAAATTAATTAAAGGAATTACTATATAGAAACAAATGTAGAATGGACAGACAGAAGGACAGAAATACCAATGGGAGGACAGACAGGCCCAATTATTATCTCCCATTCCTATGTAAAAAGTGGAGGACAACAATAATATAGCTTTGTCATTTTGTATGAAGACAAAGACATGTGGCACATTTGTCTACGTAAGAATAGACAAGAGTGATGAAAGAAACATGTCAGACATAGACTGATACTTTATACAGTATTAACCAAACTGGCCCATGGCAATAAAGAAACAAAAAATGGCCCATGGCAATAAAGAAACAAAAAATGGCCCATGGCAATAAAGAAACAAAAAATTCAAAGATACATTATATAGTATAGGTTACATAATTTCAAGGAAACCATTTAATCCATCAAATTCTAAAAATCTATACCCAGTATAAACCAAAATAAAATTGCACTTCAGGTGTTTTACTTTCTGTTATAAAAGGAATGAAATAGAATTGGAGAACAAATTATCTTTGTGAAGAACAAAGGTATGCAAATCCCAAGACAATATTATTAGAAGATATGGTTAAATACTTTATACTTCAAAGAATCTGTAAAGGTTTGATTACATTTTTTAAAATCAAAGTTGTAAAATAAATGATAAATATATTATTTGCCAATATCAAATCTTGTTTACATTCCACAACACAATGACTTTCAACCTCAACACAAGACAATAAGTGACTAATCTTTATTTCTTTTCTTTCACCCATATCAGCTTTAAACCCTTAGGTGTGGTAAGAGTATACAAAATAAATCATAAACGTAAGTGATATTTATAAAGAGAAACTTTTAAAACACTATTTTGTATTCAAAGAAAACAGAATTGCTGCATGCCAGAGTTTCCAGAGAATCTTTATGTTTCTGAATGTCTTACATACTTTTATCTGAATAAACACTGTCAAATATTCTTTGCGTTTATGCAAATATTTTAAGACATATACACATTACTGGTAATTAACTTCTTCATATATTTCCTTTATTTTTGTACATTTTTAATGAATACAGTGTATTAATTCTAAGTTCAAGAACACTAAGACTGTCAATGCAAAAGGACAATTTTACCAATAAGCATACTTGATAACTGGTACCTGTTTATGCAATTGTCTACTGCAGATTCAGATGAGACAAGACAGGTAACTATGTTGCATTGAAGCGCACACTATAAATGTAGCAAATGTGAATGAATAAGTAATATAACTTAGAAAATATGATCTAATAAAACCCTAACAGAGTACAATAACATACAAATATAAATAAATATAAAACAATTTAACACAACTTAAAAGACCTCAAAGGGCTATGGTCACAGATGATTAGTATTTTGTCTAGGGAGGAAGGGCAAGAAACATGACCAGCAGGAAATACCTGTAGGGAGGGTTGCACTGACCCAGGAACCCTAAGTGAAAATATCTTGGATGTTAGAAACTATTGTCAATAGAAGAACTTCAACAGAAATTTCTAAAACTCAAAATTCAAATAAAAATCTAAATTAGTGCTTAACTTCAAACATAAACTGAAAATTAACCAAAGTTATCAATTTAAATTAAAATCATTATTTTTAAAACTTTCAAAACCAATATCTCAATTAAATAATGAAAGTTTTACCTCAAAATGTATAAATTATAAAGCCTTTTGGTACTTTAAACCGGTTTGAAGGTGCCATCTCTAAAGTTTCAAACCACCATATATGCTGGGATGGACTTCAAGGTGTCCAAAAATAAAACCAAGACTGTCTATATTTAGCACTAAATTGCATGCAACAAAACTCAGCATGGGTCAAGTAGTATTTTCTAAAATAGTTGCATTTTGGTGTAAATGACCTTACTGGCAGAATCACACCTATTCACATTTCCTTGACCTTTTAGCTACTGAACCTTCATAGTGCATTTCCTTCCAATATCAATAAGTCTCCTAAGTCATCCTGTGGTATATATTTTATTATTTTACAAAATTACAGCAAACATATATACATACCAAACAATATACTCATTATTTTACCTTCTATTTTTCCCTTGCTTGTGTCACAGTGTCCTTGACCTATATATCCTTGACTATAACATGCAAATCATCCACAAAGACTGGTAAACATATGTGATCCAGAACCAATTTTGCTGTGCAGAAACCATTGTGTGTTCTTATTGGAATTTCCATCATCTTGACTAATGACCTTTTGATCCCAAATTCTATAGTTGCCATTATTGCCCCAAGTATAAGTTATCCACAAGGTTTGGTCAAGGAACAGAAGCTAAAGCAAAAGTTATTGTGCAGAACCAATTTGCTTTCTTTTGTCAATGTGATCTAGATATTTAACCTTTTGAACTTACAGTTATTAATTTATTTCTCACCCCTAGAAATGATTTATTGTGCAGAATCAATTTTTCTTCTTTGAGTCAAAGAAAATTTACCTTTCACATTTTCACCTAAAAGGTCTATTAGTATTTTTTATGCCTTCCATTCACAAAGAGTAGTCAAGGTAAATAATCTAAGACTAAAGTCATTGTGCACGAAACAGTTTTTCTTTGTTAGTGACATTGACTATTGACATTTTTAACTCCAAAATGTGAAGCATCTGCATAACTTAGTTGAGGTATGTGGACTAGTACTCAAGTTTATCTGTGGATACTTTTATTTAATCAGGTCATTGACCTTGACATTTGAACTAAAAATAAACATGTCATATCTTACCACAAGATGAAACCATCCAGAAAGATTGGTCAGGTTATGTGATCTAGAATAAAACTTGCTGTGCTTGAAATTTTTTTCTTTCAGTTGCAGTGATCTTGACCTTTGATGTTTTGAACCCAATACTATAGGCTTCTTCCATGCACCAAGTACAACCGATTGGAAAGCATGGTTAAGGTCAGTGAGTTTGAAACTAAACTATCACGTGTAAATCAAAACAAATGGTCAGATAGTTGGACAATATCACTTAGGTTATATGAAAAAGTGCAATAGCTCAGTTGGTTGAGCATCAGACTTGTAATTCATGGGTCATAGGCTTGATATCTGCCTAGGCCATCCTGGGTCAGCTACCTCATTGTGTTTTTACTTAGAAAATGTACATGGCTTTCAATATATATCCTTGGCATATTATAACCAAAATGTGTTAATAGTGCCATTCAAAACCAACTGGTCACCCTAACTTTGGCAGGCGATAAAAAAACTACTCCATATAAATTGCCTTAGAAACAATAAATGTTAGAGCATTATTTAACACTAAATCATGAGGGAAATAAAAAAGTTTCTTAAAATATATATGAAATAAAATCCTTGTGTTAGACATATGTTCTCAATAAAAGAACAAAGGTATCATCATCCCTCAATATAGCATTGCTACATGTAACATATACATCACATATTTCATATCACTATGTGAATATTTTTATTACATCAAATAAATTCACCAAAATTCATTAATGCAAACAACTGAAATGGTATTACATTCCTATAAGGCTGTACAGGAGTAATGGCTAACGATTACATCATTTAAGTTTAATGTCACATAATCAAATGGCCTCTTGTAGTCATGACTCCTTTTAGTATATGAATGTAGGTTGCTTCAACTTACATTTCATAGTTTTTTTCCAAGAGGACAGCATAGTCACAGAATAATGGTCATCCCCATAAAAAAAAATCCTGATCACAACAGGTCCAGGTAGGCTGATATGTTGGCCAAAAGATCTGGTTTTCTATGTTGCCTTCTATGAGGTTTCTCTTTCTGTCATGACAGGCATAATGAATTGCACATTGTCATCATCAGTGAAAACTTGAAAGTCTGTAAGCCAGGGTACTTTCTGTGAAATTTGTAAATTTCTAACTGATCTCTTTTTTGAATGTATAAATTTCAGTAACAATGGCAACATTTGATTGGCATCATTTGCACTCAACTGAAAGGCCTTCATTCAATGGTGTTTTACATCAAATTTGTTTTAATTCTGTTGAGTGGTTTTGGAGAAGTAACTTAAATTTTTTGGGCAATATTTTAGAAATGGTTTTCAATATAACTTGTATAAAACTGAAATGCCTTCATGCCATTATGCTTTCTACCAAATGTGGTCAAATTCTGTTTGGTGGTATTTGAGAAGAATCTGTTTAAACAAACAAAAAAAAAAAAGGTAATGATAGCAGCCATACTGCCATATTTGATAGCAGATCTGCACTTTTAGAATCAAATTAGAAGTGCTCCATGCCAAAAATACTTTCTTGTTTGGCCACACACTGTGAAGTGGTTTCTTACAAAAAGTTATTTAATGTTTTCCTAATGTACATTTGGCATCATCTGTACAAACTTGCAGAAAGGCCAAGTTTGTTTTAAAGTGGTCAAGTTGTTTTTGTGATAAACTTAAAAATAGCAATTCCTGACAGTCAACACAATGAAAAACTCATGACAAATGAAGCAAGTCATACAGGTCTATAACTTATGGTCAAGTGATCTAAAACTGGCATGAAACAAAAAAAAACCAAACACAACAAATTTAAAATTTAAAATTTAAAACCTATGGTTGTGAATGTGTTTTTATAAACTCCATTAAAGTTTCTAGTGCCTTGTTGCTCATGTCACAAGTGTACATTCCCTCGTTTGTAAGGCCATGTCAATGATGGCACCTACATTTTTATACTCAGACCCTGTCAGAACTTGGTCACTGCTCTGTGTAGGCAAGGCATGGAGATCCTTGTGATGAAGTATCAAAACAGCCACATTTGGACCAGCTGAAATGGAGAAAGAAGAGTTGACAAATCAAAAAACTTCAGTTACACTTATTTTAAGAAACAGCCTTGAGGTAGTGAGGAAAGTGGCCTAAAATGTCACCAGTTGAAAACTTTTTAAAATTTCTATAAAGTCCTAACATTTCAAGTATATCATATTTAAACATACTGCTTGGCATCCGTATCCCGTACACTCGTGTGAGTTTCTTGAGCTGGTTCAAAGTCAGCATGCTTATATACATGGTTCTAAAGGCAGACGAAAGAGTAGGAAGCATCTCCCCTTAAGGGCTCAGCAGAAATTTCAGATTCATAAACTTCAAGTTGGATTGCTACAACTATCGAGAGAGCATATCAGTCCCATACTACGGAACCTTTCATTAATGAAGATTGAAACCCATGAGATTCAAGCCACTGCTACCTCATGGACCTATCTAAATGATTCGCCTCTACAGGATATGATGAAGCCACATTTCTCCTCCTTTCACCGTTGCTCATTAGCTTACTAAAATGAAAGCATAATTTCTTTGAGGTCATAACACAAAATGTGGATATCAGTAGTTTACACTGCTACACTGAGGGAGAATATTCTTTTGTTTTTCGTCACCAGCTGTGGGAACATAAACCTCCAACAGAACTGGCAATTCTGCTTTGCAACGGGTTAATATGTACATGTATTACTGATATTAAGAATATCTTTATGGTGGTGGCGATAGCTGGCGGGGGTGGGGTGGGGTGGGGTGGGGTAAAACTAATTTAATGATGTAATACTTAATACTTGTCTGTTGCTATTGCCAGATTCACATTTAATCCCATTAAAAATCTGCATTGCATGCATAAGGAATTTCTCTTAAGTACTGCACAGGTCTATTCCAGAACTGAAAGTTGAGGGGAAGTGTTTCCACCAAATTTTAAAAATATGGAATTTCCTAAATATTTATTGAGATTTAATGAAGCAAGCTAAAGAGGATTTTGCAAATATGATGTATGATTTTGGTTCATTCGGTGGATATTTTGCATGTTTCACAAATTAGCTTGGATCCTTTAATTACATTTACTATAATATATCCTGGTTGTATGGTGCAAAGATGAATATTAACAAAATAAGACCAACTAGTTCAACTGGACACTCCGTAAGATTATATGCATATTCGCTAAGTCATTCATAAGAATGTTTCATTAATGGACATCAAATGGAGAATATGATGTAGATGTACGAGACACAGTAATTTAACACTTGGAATACTTAGATGCTCATATTTTTCTTATAGGGAAGAAAACACATCCGGCTTCAATGTATCTGCGTGATAATAGGAATACTTGTTTTCAATGTTACAATTTTTAATATTACTCCAACATGCAAGCGCGAGGGAATCACGTAACACAATTGCAATATTGAAAAGGGGCACAGTGTACATTTTTTGTTGTGAAATAGAGGCTCGTTTTCATCATTACTTTCATTGTAACAAAGGACACCAATTCAGATTGCATATGTTAATTGGATTTGTTAGCCTTTTTATAGCACGCAAGTACGTTCAACTACATGATGTGCACTCCTGCAACGATATTGAACTGATCTGCCATACCTTGCATCGTTCTTGGTGACACGCCCATACAAAAGATGTATATATTGTGCAAATTAAATAGAAGGCGTGTATTGATATTAGAATATTTATTTTCATCAAATAATTTTTCGTGAGACGCTAATCATTTTTATGGTGGTCACTGAGAGAACTCAAGAATACTGCACACTCCTTTGCACACTTGCAAAAATGATCACATTAACGAAGACAGACCAGATATCAAATGAAAACCAGACTGTCTTGTATAAAACCAGATGAATGGGTACCCTAATCTCTTAACATTATGAAAATTAGGCATTGGTAAAAGTAGATCAATCAAAATCAAAGGATCATAAAGTTACAAAAATCTTAAATTAATAACTTCCTGTTTTTGTAATAACTAATCCAATCCCATGAAAAATACCACAGTAACAGTTGTGATTGAAACACTTACACCATACTTTATTTACGTCACATCAATTGTTTCCACAATATATTGCCATAACTATTTTTTTACCCTTTAATTTTGTTTACATGGTTTAATGATCTAACATTAATAGAAATTTAATCCTTTCTTTTTAATAATATAGCTATATTTCTAATATAAATGACATCATAATAACTGTGGTGAGATGTGCACAGAATTTGCTGAATGATCATTGGTTGGTTTTATTGGCAAATTTTCAAAGGTATTAAATGAGGTACAGTGTATGTAAATGTTGTAGTTAAAGTGATAAGTGGATAGAGCAAAGTAGCAACAGAAGCAGGACCAAAATCAGTACACAGGCGGATACTATCAATATATCGTCTCTAAATGTTCCGACAATGGGTGATCATTAATTGTCTGCAGCTCAAATATGTAAGAAAAGGTAACTAAGCATCACTGTCACTGAAATAAGGAATAATAACTGGTACTAGGAACTGCAGGGCATATTTTTAAATTAGAAAATCAAAGATTGCCCCCAGAAAATTACTGGATAATATAATTTATAATTAACAGTGTACATTTAATAAAAAGCGTGTGTGTGGATTGGGATTTTTGACATAGCTTTACAATTTTTTCGGTCATATCACTACGATGTCTGCAGTTTATAATGATGTCTAGCACTGGTAGCATGATGTCCCATCTAGTCACATTATCCTGACACCAGGCCAACCAGTCCTAACACTAACCTTTTAATACTGAGCTCCTGGCGAGGCAGCTGTTAGTACCATTTTTATAAGTCTTTGATATGACTCGGCCGGGGTTTAAACCCGCAACCTCCCAGATCCGAGGCAGACGCTCTAACCACTAGGCCACCAGAGCGGTCCTAAAAACTATGAAATTCTCCTATGTTCAACAGGTCTTCTGTCCAAATCACATTTTTATTAACTTGCACAGCATGCTCAGACCCAGACCTAGTACATTTTACATTTACTTTGTTTACTATCTTGCATAATATGTTCAGACGCAGTCCTAGTGTAATCAAAATCAGTAATCATATGATCTGTTGGCAGACCCAGACCTAATGTAATCATAATCAGTAATCATATGAACTGTTGGCAGACCCAGACCTAATGTAATCAGTAATCATCTGAACTGTTTGCAGACCACACCTAATGTAATCATAATCTGTAATCATATGAACTATTGGCAGACGCAGACCTAATGTAATCATAATCAGTAATCATCTGAACTGTTTGCAGACCCACACCTAATCTAATCACAATCTGTTATCATCTGAACTGTTTTGCATACCCAGATTTAATGTAATCATAATCAGTAATCATCTGAACTGTTTGCAGATCCAGACCTAATTATGATCAGTAATCATCACAGCGCTCCGCCAAACCCTCTACCGGCATCGGCCCTTCGGGCTTTGTATTCTGGCCCTTTGGGCCATTATCGTCGCCCTGGGCGCCATTTACGGCACTGGCCACGGTCGACATTTACTCTTAGTACGCCACAGATTTAAACAAAGTAAGGCATTCACTTGTCAAAACTGAACCCTCGTTGAAAAAGACCTTTATCTGCCCATCAATCATGTACTAGTTATGTTACCGTGTTCTGAAATTAGCACATAACTGTTTGAGTCAACAAGGTTCAATGATATTTTGTTTATAGCATGGATATTCTTAATGCTTATAGTATTTTCAAACCTTGTTTTGTTACTCTATCACAAATGATAATTTAATTTTCCCGCATATTCACTGTACAATCTTGAATATTTCAAATGTAAACCATAAGTTGGGGTCTCCAAGCTTGAATCTGAAAGTGTAATCATTAAGCATGTAGCTGTTCACTGTGTTTGATAAATTTTTATATATTTTTCATTAATTCCAAATACTTTTCTGACTAGGAATTACACTGTGTATGAACAAGTGTGATTTAAAAAATACAATAAATCAAGATGTTTAGAACAAAAAGGATTACATCACTGGATTCTAGCTTAGATGTCGTAGCCGAGATGTTCAGGATTCCTCCTCAGTGCCCGGATTTATTCCACAATGACAGTTTTAATCATACACCTTGGACAGTGTTGGATAAGAATAATATTAGTAGATCACATGTAAATATTTCTACTGTAATTCATTAATGGTACCCAAATATCTTAATTCTATTACATATAGGTAGCTGTTTGTATTTACACAGACCTCAATATTCAATGTCTACGAAGTCAACTTTCGTTTTCAACGTGAGGTACTGCGTGCGAGTAAAGTTCCCTTAACAGTCATGCTTAATTAAGTCCACAGCGTATATCATTTCAACTCGAATACTATATGCTATTTTTATTGTTTATTTTAAATGTACACACTAAAATGACATTTTCTTATTCTAAACATCTAAAATGAATATATAATTAATTAGATAAATCCTAATTTGTCTCCAATTCAGACTTCATTAATGCATAAATCTTTAAAATTAAAAGATTTTTTCTCATTTAGTATTTGAGAATATATGTTGGCTGTTGGTTAAGTTAAATTGGCCCACGGATGGGAAGGGAGCGGGGTAGTCATGTCAAATTATGGGGAGTTGGGGTTGGTGGATGAGTGGGCTGGAGGTTTTGGATCCAACCACGTTGTTGTTGCTGTTTGGGGGTTTAACGCCATTTCTCAGTACAAAATGGGCTATACATTGCGGCCTGTATATTTGGTGAGGGAAAAGCCTGTGAAAACTCCGGTAAGAACCACTGACCCACGGGAAGCTACTGGCAGCATTCTTACTTACCCACATCGGTCGAGGCCGAGACATGAACCCACGAGGACAGAGGTAAGATGACAGTGATCGGAAAAGACGATCGCTTTAGACAATTCGCCACCCATCCCCCGGTTTCGGAATGGTGAGAATTGCACTGACAAGAACACCTTTACAGGGATGATAAATCATAGTTAATTACGCATAAATCTCTTATCTCATCTTATTGGTCCTCCGTTTACCAGGTGTAAACGACATTCCAATGTCAGACTAGACTGTTTTGACTCCGTGTAAGACTCTCAACAAGCAAAATCTACAAGGACTTTTGTTGAAGCAAATACATCCACTTTTAAGACAGTCCTTGAGTTGATGTCCCGACTGTTAGAACATCCCAGCTGCCACTCTGCACTGTGTTACGACTCTAGGTCTTAAAATATGCGACAGAAAGGAATTGAAATCAACAATTTAAGTAAAACTCCAAATCACAATTTATTTCCCTACAATACAACGCGCAAAATCCAAAGATACTTACACAATTGTGAAGTAAATTCCAAATAATCCTAGATGTCCTGTTACAAATCCAAAGTATAAAATATTCCGAATGAATTCCAATGGTCTTTAATGTCCTGATATACTAATAGTTTTGAATATCCTGATGTACCAATGATGAAATCCAGAATATCTTTGAATGAGTTTTTAATATTTCCAAAATAACGTGTCAATCCAGTCAATGAGCACTTAAATTCCAACGAATAATTTAAATCATTATATTAGAATTATATCTGAACACAACTGTAAAGTCTAATAACAAATGGATTCCACAGACTAATCTTAACATAAGAACGAATTATTGATTATCAACCCTTATATATACAGACTTCCACCTGGACTAAGATGCAATAAAATGTTATGAAAATCCTACCGCCTCAATGGAAAAATCAACTAACTCGTAATTTATGTTAGGCCTAAAGCTCAAATTTTATTAAACATTTTGCTCACTACATACAAACATGACAAAAGTCAGGTATGCATAAATTCCATCAACGAGCCTCAATCACGGACAAAAAATTACGCACACAATATAAATTAAATATACATAACACCTCCCTCATACAGAAAAAGAAATGTTTATGCAATAAAGCTTTCGTTTACACATTAGTCAAATATAAATATGACACTATAATAATTATAATTACATAGGAAGATATATCATACAGCTTAAGTATGCACTTTGTACACACAATAATGCAATATATACTTTTATACAGCTGAAAGTGCATCTGCAATCACATTATCTTTTCCTTTAATGTGTCTAATGTCCATGCTGTATTCATGCATCATCAAACTCGATCTCATCAATCTCTGACTTTTTATTTTTATTTTGTCAGTGAGAGTAAGGGTATTGTGATAACTGAATACAATAATCGGAGAAGGAGTTGAACTAATAAACAAGCCAATATCAAAGGCAAACATTCCTTCTCGTTTGTGGCATAGTTTCCCTGATGCTTGTTTAGTTTTTCTGTGAAACAGCACACTGGATAATCCACACCATATTCGTTTTCTTGAGTGAATACTCTATCAACCTTTTCATCACTTGCATCAACAGACATTTTAAATAAATGACTGAAATTTGGAGATGAAAGAAGTGGTGCACGCTTAAGTATAACCTATAATTTGCCAAAAGATTATTGATACTTATCAGACCAATGAAACTTGACTTTCTCCCTCAACAAATTAGTCAGAGGCAGCTCTTCAATTAAGGAGAAATGTGAACAATATTTCCAATAATATCCAGACATACCCCAAAAATCGCATCAGTTGTTTTTTGCTAATAGGCACTGGGATTTCACAGATAGCCTTGACCATAATTTCTAAAGGTTTAAGTTGTCCACGGCAAAATTCTCTTTTGCCCAAATTAACCGTCAGATTTGCATCTCTGAGTCGATCAAAGAATTTCTGAATGGTTTCCAAGTGATCATTCCAGGTATCTTTGTACATGATGGCGCCAACGATGTACGCGTCATAACTATCTAGACCAGTTGTTATCACATTCATTTAACGTTCGACTTTTCAGAGAATGTTTCATACCAAATGGCATCACTTTATGTTGTTGTTGTTGTTGTTGTTGTTGTAGGGTTTAACGCCATTTTCAGCACAAAATACGCTATACATGGCGGCCAGTATAACTGGTGGAGGAAGAACCCTGGAAAACCCATGGCAGAACCACCGACCCACGAGAAGCTACTGGCAAGCTTTCTCACGCATTTGCCTGTCATTCTGTTCCAAGTCTGACTGATGTCGTTTCACACTTTAGGTGAAACTTCTAAAAGTAAAGTCTGGCTTCTTCGATGATGGCTTTGTACTCGTTAACATTGGCCATCAAACGGAACACTGTAACACTTTGATTCAGTCCCATGCGTACACCCACTCCGTTTAACAGATAGTTGTCTTGCAACCACTTATCTAAATGCAAGCGATCCATCACTTGTAAACTGCGCCCTTATTTTACTTTATTTCGACAGGAGTTAAATTTTCCTTAGTTTTGTAGACATCAAATTAAACTGGTATACCACAAGCTATGGTCGTACATGCACCGACATCAAAACAAAGATACGGATCAGTTAATTTCCCAGCACGACTTTTGTACATTGTACTCGATTTATTATTTTTCATTGGAACACCTGGAGTTGTTTAGGCAGTCTGTGATTGACATGCACTTTCATGCATATGCTACTGATCTGGTTGGTCCCTCCATTCAAGTTCACTATACTTTCTTGCCTGTCAGACTCTGGGTAAATGAGAACAAAATGCAATCAAATTCATTGCTTTTTTACCTTCTGCCACATGCTTTTTTAAAAAAGAAACTAGTATGATTAAGTATCACTGAGATATTAGATTTAGTGTATGATATTACTTTGAATGTGTTCATTGCCATATAAACATAAGACAATGTGTGTGAAAGAAAGAAAGAAAGAAATAGAAGAAAGAAAGAAAAAAGAATAGAGTAAAATCAAGTTATGATTTTCTGGAAGTGAATGCAAGATCAAAAAAAAGTTTGTTTCTTTTTTCTGTTTTTTTAAAGGCCCTATTGAAGATTAAATGTGTTTGTACAAAGAACTGTATTTCCCTCTTTTATCATTATTTCATGACCATGAAAATTCCACACGTTGGTACAATCTGAGCATATGCTCACAACCTCAGCTATTTCTGCCAAAATTTGTGTATTCGACGCTTACATACTTCAGAACAAGTATCATATACAGGCAAACTCAATGGTATAGCAGTAAATGAAAGTGGTCGATTAAGTAGTATTGGAAACTGAACCTAAAGGAGCATTTATATGAATGTGTGTCACTTTTCAACAGGCATGAGTCATTTTAAACAGCTGTTTTGTTTTTAGTCCCGGTAAAGGTTGACCGCTGGGTCGGGAAACACTATCCCTAGGTCACCTTACAATTGAACAGTTTGGCTATTAATTAATCTAGGGACAATAAATATAATACACAAAAACAGAAAAGACACGCGCACACACGCATGCACTCATATAGCATGCAATCTCTTTTCACACAAATTAGATAGGCTGACACAACTATGCAGTGTGTAATGACGTAGACTTCGCAATATTACAGTATTGGTTCTTAATTACCGCATTACGCAAATTACATGTTTATGATTGAGGCCCATTTTTGAACAAATTTGTCCTCTTTTTTGTTTAACTTAGCAACATATTTTTTAATATTCTTATGCGCTTCAACTATTTGCTTAAAAGCATAAATGGAACGATTTTGCATGTTGCATCTGCAAGTGTAAATATAATATTTATGCAAAATAAGCAAGAGATTACACAAAATATCCATTTTTTCACTTTCAAAAAATATTTATGTTTTGGACAAATATACAATATTTGGACAACAAGTTTCAAAATGTTCAGTAAAAAAGTACAACTTTGAAATAATATTGCAATCGTAGAATATATATTCAATACTTTCGTTCTCACTCTTAGAGATCATTATCTAATATGTTATTCTTTTCTTAGTGACAATTATTCTATGAACTAATTTAAAATTATAAAGAGATCAACTTTGTATCCTTAGTACAAAGTTTCATCCGGCTATAAACCTTAAACCACTCCTCACTACTTATATTTTTATTTAGTAATTGTATCGACGTTTCTTGATTAGCAGTATGTTGCCCATTTACCTTTTTCAAAAATCTTTGTAAACAAACCTCAGTGAGTTTTGGTTTTGCAAGTTCATTATTTTATCATCCTGCTTATCAAACATGTGAACCAAATGGTTTTTGATTGCATCTTTCCAAGATTTGGGAATTTTGGATATTAATGAAAAGTATTTTATAAAATCGTCGCATCCGGTTGTCCGTTTTGTCATTTCAATAGGTATCAAATTACCGCGATCATTAACTATATCATCAAGAATTTCAATCCCGGCATCTTTCCAGAGTTTGTATTGATGGAACTGTCTAAGTGGAACAAAATTTACAAAATCTCAGGGAACAATACTCATTTGGATTTTGCGGAACCTCTTTCCAATTCGATACTGCCAAAATACCATATCTCCAAAAAAATCTGTTTCTAATGAACTTACCAGTTTCTTCTAATTTTCTCCTACCTAAATTTCAAATATCCGTCATATCTCTGAATATAGTTGTATTGACTAGATTTTGCCACTCTCCATCATCGTTTTCCAGTAATCTTTTAACCCATCTGATCTTCATATACCTAATAAATGAATAAATGTGTATCATATTTAATCCTCGTTTATTCTCCGGAGCTATAAGTCTATTTTACATTTAATCCTCTCAACTTTTAAACACCATATAAACTTAAATAAACTACGATTTAGTTCTGCTTCAGTTTTTGCTGATGGATTTGGAAGTGCTGAAAAAAAATGTACGAATATATGCAGAACAAGAGTTTTTACAACAATTACTTTACCTACTAATGAAAGATGCCTTTGACTCTAGCTTGCCAGAATTCTTTTTGGCTTTGTCATCTTCTTCCTATAATTAATTACCACCATTTGTCTAGAGAAAAATCGATGCCAAGGGGTGTAAAGTTGGAAGAAGACCAGTTTAATTCCAAAGCGGGACATATTCTTTCATTGGAAAATTTCTCGTTTCAAATCCAAATAACATTTGGTTTTGTTATGTTGCATTTAAATCCAGATAATTTTTAAAAAAGTCTTGCAAGATATTCATAGTTGCTTTAGGAGAATACTGACGTCCATCGAGAAGAATAAAAGCATCATCGGCATACTGACCTAATTTATCTTCACTGACATCAAAGACAAATCCCCATACATCTGCATTTTGCTTTAACTTAATGGCTAAAATCTCAACACCAATAATAAATATATAAGGCACAAGAAGATCCCCTTGATGACATCCTCTTTAAAGTCTAAACTATAATGATATATTTCCATTATTTATAACACAACTTTTAGAGTTATTACAAAACAGCTTAAACCACTTGCAAACACAATCACCAAAGTTTAAAGATTGTAGCTTTTTCCACAATGCACCAGTTAATTGAGTCGAAGTTTTTTTTTGAAGTCTATTAACAATAATAAACCATATCTATTTTCATTCTCTAATTGATCCATGCTATCATATAATAGCCTGGTATTATCTCCAATGAATCAACCTTTCATGAATCCTTTTTGAGTATCACTGATTATTGATGGAAGAACTTTTTTTAATCCTAGCTGTCTTATATATTTAGGACTGATACAGGTCTCCATTTTTTTAAAAAAATATATGTTCTGTCTTTGTCTTCTTTTTGGTAGACATGTGATGACTCCTTGAGACTAAAAATCAAGTTTTCCTATAGTATAGCCATAATTTATTGATCTGCATAGATATCCCCCAATAGTCTTCCAAAAGAATTATAGACCTCTGCTATAAATCCAACTGAGCCAGGACTTTTCCCATTATCGATCCATTTTAGAGACATGCTGTATTCATTAAATGCAAGTAGACACCAGCATGATTCTCTTTCTTCTTGCCCAAGTTTAATATTGTGATTAAAAGATCTATTTTGAGTTTCTTGAATACATGTATCATCAACATCAAGCTGAGCAATTCTATTTTTGTATAATTCCAAACAGAACTGTTTTGGTGCTTCTAAGATATCTATTTGGTCTGATACATTTGTCCCATGAACTAAAATTATTATTGATCTATTCACATAAAATTTTTTAAAAGTACTTTGTGCTATTTTTCTCCCAACTCATACCATTGAGATTTGGATCTTAATATACACCTTCTATGTATTTTCTCCTAGATTCCTATAGTTCTGCTTTTAGTCTAAATTTTTCAGAGCTTCCCCATCTATGTAATTTGATAATCCATTATGAATTTCTAATATTTCCTGTTCAATGGTTCAGTTTCAAAGTTAAATTTTGACTTTGCATTGTTGTCAATGGGGGTCAAAATTCAATCGTACACCAGCACTACAATATCAGACCTCATACTGTCTAATGCAAATGCTTTGGCTGCAATTACAGACATCATCCCATCTATGTGAATGCATTCAGAACTATCACTGACCTCATCCCATCAACACTGAATGAAGACTGATTTGAGCAAATTACAACACAAAGAAAGTGCACTCATGAGACAATGGTCCATCTAGTAAAATGCATGATAAAGCATTGTCATTGAGGACACATGGTATTAAACTGGCTCCCAAAGTAAACCAATGGAAACATCATGATATTAAAAACAGTTTTCAATAATTTTAAGTTTCAGAATGCTCATGATAAACCTATATTTATCAGCATAGACATGTCTTTGATGTAAGCTTCTCATATAAGCCATGCCATTTTAGTGTTTGAAATATGTGTTTTCAATTCTGCACCAAAGAGACATGTACTAATCCTAGTAATGAGTTTTCTAAAGAACTGAAATTTCATCCAGCAAACATTGCCTCTATTTGTTTTTCAGTTACAATTAGGAATAAATTCTTATAAGATTCCTTTTGCTAAAATTTTACTTTCATTATCAACCAATCCTGTCCAGCCAAACCCATGTATATATATATATATATATATATATATATATATATATATATATATATATATATATATATATACTCTCTTTTAGACTGGTTCCTATTCTTATATATCAGTGGTCCAACTACAGGCCCAAGGGTAATTTTTTGTGGCTAGTACTCATACAAAATGTCGGTTCTACTATATGTAGGTGAGCCAAGAAATAAAATGGGCCTGACAACAATGATATGTATTGTACTGCAGTTCTTGCAGGCATTTTGAAGGGTTCATATTCTAGGAACCAGTTTGACCTGTGTGTACAACATCTTTAGGCAGATAGTGACATTCCTACATACTAGAAGGTTGCACTGAAAACTGCAGTACTGATGGAATCAAAGTGGTAATCAGAATTTTGTTAAGTTCAACAGTGCTGTTACAAGCAGATGTCAATCAAATAAATGCTTTAAAGCTAAAGTCAAATGCAGTAGACAATGCCATTCAAGTCTGCAATAAAACTTAAATTAGCAGTGACAGCTGTAATGACGATGACTCAACAGATGAAATTGAATACTGGACTAAAAATGTTGCCTGTTGACTTACAAAATTGCATAAAGTTGGCCAAAGTCTGCTCACACTATAAATATTTTGAACATCCAATACTGGTGTTATGATGCAGATGAAGAAATGAATGTTTGTTTACCGTCAGGGGCCATAACTCTGGCAAATGGTAGGGAATGCTGGTAACTGAACTTGGCTGAGGTCTCATCAATATCAAGCTACATACCAAATTTAGTTGAAATCCAATTAAAATTGAGTTATTCTGCACAAATAAAAATGACTAGAGTCTGAAAACTATGAGTTATGACTCTGCCAAATGATGATGTAAAATGATAATTAACTTCAGCCAAGGTACTATCATTTAAGATATCATTTAAATCTAATGATAAATAAAGAAACTGTTACAAAATCAATGTTTGCACGAGTTCATCAATTACCGAATAATGACAAAGAAAGTAAACTTGTCTCAGCAGTATCAACCTGCATACTAAACATGGCTACCTTGCGAATCCAGCCCTACTAAAAGATGAAAATCAGCTTTTTTTATTTCAACTAATAAAGGGAAATAACTTTTGCCCATTATCTCACCTTGGCACTGCCAGGTGTTGCTAGTTTTTAGCTGAGCGAGATACTAATGAGGATGTTCACATGGTGGGGTTGTTGGGAGGGTTTTTAAGTAAAGTGATTGGGTAAGTATTCTCGGAGAATATAATTTAATTACTGGCAAAAATATTGCTTTTCTCCTTTGTTACGTGTCTAGGCTCTTACAAAACATAACAGAAAAGAGTGAAGACAACAAGTTTTGTAAAATTTAACAAATAATTTATTTCCCTGGAAAACCAAGGTAAAAATGAGAAAAAGAACCTACAGTTTTACAAATCAAATCCAAAATTAATCCAAGAATTAAAAACTAGAAGTCCTATTATTAAAAAGTCCTAAATGAATCTGAGTTCGAGTCTCGACGAAATCTAAAATTGAAGGTGATGATGCCTGTTGTAAACTTCAAAGTGCTGTTGTGTCAACAGTTCCTTGTGGGGCCCCGAGTGGCCCAGTGGTCTAAAGCGCTGTCCGTTACGGATCACTGCCATCTCACCTCTGTCTGCGTTGGTTCGAGTCTAAGATTCGGCGAATGTGGATATGTGAGAAAGCTTGCCAGTAGCTTCTCGTGGGTCGGTGGTTCTTTCCGCCGATTTCCCGGTTTCTTCCTCCACCATTAATACTGGCCGCCATGTATAGCCTATCGTGTGCTGAAAAATGGCGTTAAGCCCCACAACAACAACAACAACAACAACAACAACAGTTCCTTGTTGAATCACAGAAAATTTTAATCCAGTTTTGAATTCCATATAAGTTTCAATGAATATCTATTTCCAAGAATTTTGTAGGAGCACTTGTATTTCCAGGGAAAATAATCACTTGAAATTCAATAAAATAAAAATTCAACTCAAACTTGTCACAACATATATTTGAAGCCTGACTGAACTATCTTTTATCAAGACAACAGTTATACACTAATTTAAGATGCAAAAACAGATTCCTGGATGAGGGTCACCCTTCTAGAAGTTTGTAACAATAAATACATGTTTCCTATCACGTACTCCAGGTATGGCCTTGACTCGACTTAACAATTCTTACTATGAGAAAGAATTAAAAAAAAAATTAAAAAAAGTTGTTTACCACAACTGTCACTGGTTCTGAATCAAGGTCAGAAACTGGATACAGTGTTTCTATTACTGGTTGTTTATCAGTAAAATAAAAAAGTCAGGTCAATCAGAACTGAACTGAATTTCTGGACAAAATGTCAAATCCAGTAAGCAAAGTTACATTACAAGCATGTAATTGAATAAAAAAATTTAAAACCTACAAACAAATAACTAAATTAAATATACATAACACCTTCTAATATGTTCCGTAATCACATCATGTTAGAAGAATCAGTAATAGGAGGAGGGGATGCTGAGCATCCGACCTCTTCCTCAAGCATCCTTCTAGGGCAGAATAGCTAGGTTCCCTTTGTGAACAATAACTGGTTCTCCTAATTACATAAGCAACACAGCCCAGGGTCACTATACCTGTGACCCTAACATACAGTTAAGAAGATGAATACTGAAATCTTCCTTTCAAAATTTCACTGGTGAATCCAGAGAGGATAACAGGCTGTGCTGATAGATCTAATTGGGTCTGGTGGATGTCAGTGCTGCTGCCGCTGGGCCTATGTGAAGCTAAATCTCTGAGGCTTGAGCAGATTGAATCTGCGTGTCAGCCAAGAGCTTTTATTATATCTCAGATCAAAATATTTCATTCCAATGCGAGGTTCACATAGATGGTTTGAAGCTTCTGAGCAGTAATCTTTGTGAGGTGATTCTGATCTGGTGAGATGTCAGAGTACACCAGGTGTACAACCCACTTCAGCCACGAAGCAAGGGCTTGAGGGGTGATATCCTGTGTTCCAGCTTACACCGGAAGGAAGAGACATTTGTGTGTGCCATGACTTGTCTCTGTGCATTTCAAGAGAACACAAACAGGATCTTGCATGACTGCTATTCTTGACCTGTCTATGGAAGTGAGCAAGTGAGTGATGACTCATTGGTTACCAACAGACGGTAACCAGTTTGGGCTACAAAGCCTGGTTGTGTCAAGAGAACCACCGAACCCTCCTGGCAGTTACCTCCCAAGCATGGCTATTGCTAGGTGTCTGTGTTGAGTCTGAAAGGTGCCAAAGAGGCCAAATCCAACAATGAAGAATGTGCAATGACATCCCGAATCAGCTCTGATGGGCATGAAGCATATTTGTCCACCTTGCAAAACAGGCGAGCGGACATATGAACAGCTACTAAATTCTTGTCAAGTGCCAGGTGATGAGTACTGAAGGTGTCTGCTGCCTTAAGTCCATCTCTTCCTTCTCATTGAGATCTACCAATTCTTTAGAGAAGTGGTAGGGAGTGGAGGGCATTCTTATGTAGTCAACACCCTATAAATGTCTTTGACTGCGGACTGATAGCTAACCTTCAGAATGTTCTATGGTCAGATGTGAGTAAGTTGTGAAGAATGGTGGATATGAAGAAGTTCCATCACATTCACTGTGCATTGAGGACCAACTGGGTCTACTTGAAGCTCTGGAAAAGACATACCAGGCAGTATGAAGATTCAGTTCAATCCTTATGAAAACGTCACTAGTTCTTCTTTGTTGACAAGCAGTGAGCATACGAAAGTCCGGCACTGCCACGACTGCCGGTTGGTTTTCCCAGAGAATGGTAAAGCCTGGAAGCTGGCATTAGAGAAGATGGTCTGGCTGTCACTGGTACTGGCTACTCCAAGGACCTGGCTGGATAGACAGATTTCTAACTGAAATCTCCCTCACAGAAAGGGTATGTTGCAGACGGTACGATTAGACACACAGATTTATCACTAAGATCCCAGTAAATCATAGTTGGCTGGACCGATTCAGCGAAAAGGTGCCCATTTTGGAACAGCTGGATGGTCAGTGATGGCTGGACACCTGGCGAGGATGCAGTTTTATTATGCATTAGATCCAATGGATCCAGTACAAACCCCATGCATCCCGACTTATAGGCCCGAAGGCCATGCTCAGGCATGCTGGGGTACTTACGCCCACCAGGCTGCCTAAAATTGGGGAACACTGCCTCCAATACAGCAGCAGTAGGGCTGGATTCACAAGGTAGCAGGCTAATATTCCTAATGTAATGTGATTGGTGAACATATTCGAAGGAGAAATGATGATGCAAAATGCTAACAATCAAACTCAGCTATGGTCTCAAGCTGCATATAACATCTGACAGAAATCTAATGATAACTAAGGAAGTTATTGTACAGAACGGAAAGTGGGCGATTGTAAAATAAAGGGCTATAACACTTCTGAAAAATGATGCAGAAGGCTGATAAATGAACCGTATTATCTTCTCACCAATATCAAGCTGCATACCAAATTTGATAAAAAATACTCAAGTTAATTAAAATAGTTACTGTATGGAAACAATTGTAGATGGGATAGATAAAAGGACAAACATACAGATGAGAAGACAAAAAGGCCCAATTTATTATCTCCCACTTCTATAAAAAGTATAGTTACAACAATAATATAGTACTGCCACCTTGTATGTAAACAAAGACATTTGTGGCACATCTCAGTAGGAAGAAACAAGAGCGATGAAAGAAACATGTCAGAGATGGACTTATACTTTATCCAGTATTAACCAAACTGGCCCATGGCAATACAAAAGCAAAAAATTCAAAGATATATGATACAGTGTAAGTTATACAATTTCAAAAAACTACTGAATCTATCAAATTCTAAAAATGTATACGGAGTATAAACAAAAATGTTTTTGCATCTCAGGTGCTTGAAAATTCTGACATACCATATATACTCGCTTATAAGTTGAGCTGAACTGCAAGCAACAGATTTTGATCTGCCGTAGCATAATGCACCTGCAGATCAGGGTCTATATTGTTTGTTCTACTAATTACTCCTAACAAACTACACAGACTCAGATCTGCCAGTACATTATACAATCATTGTATTATGGTAGATCAAAATCTGTTGTTTGCAGTTCAGCTCAACTTATTAGTGAGTATCATATAGTAATAAGAACGGAACAGAATTAGATTCACGTTTATCACATTTATCTTTGTGCAGAAGAATGGTACAAAAGTCATAAGTTATTAGAAGATATGTTTAAATACTTTATACTTCAAAGTAATTTTGAAGGTCTGGCGGTTTGCTTTTTCTTAAAAACCCAAAATTGTAAAAAAAATGAAGAGAAATATTTGATCTGTCAACTTCAAAGTAATGTTTGCATTCCACTACCAAATGACTTTCAACCTCAACAAAAGACTTTAAGTGTTTTAATCTTTTTTTCTTCCTTTTCACCAAAACAGCTTTAAACTCTAAGGTGTAGCAAGAGTATGCAAAAAAAGAATAATTAACATAAGCGATATTTAAACAGAGAAACTTCTGAAGTACTATTTTGTACTCTAAGGAAACAAATTATAGTATACTACAGTTCTTTATCATTCTAAAAGTGTTACATTCTTCTTCAGATTTTCCTTGCTTTTATGAAAATATTTCAAGACATATAGACACTAATTAATGTTCTTATATATTTCCTTCATATCTGTACATTTGTAATGGATACAGAGTATTAGGCCCAAGTTCAACAACAACAACACTATCATACATTTTATGTATAGCATTAAATTGGATACAACAAAAATCAGCATAGGTCATGTGGTATTTTCTGAAAATAATTACATTGAATGAAATGACCTGAAGTTTTAATACAAGTGACCTTTCCAGAACTGACAGAATCACAACTATTCATGTTTCCTTGACCTTTTAGCTATCAAACCTTTGTAGTGCATATTGTTCCAATATCAATAAGTCCTCTAGTCATCCTGTGGTTACGTATATATTTTATTATTTTACAAAATTTCAACAAACATATATACATACCAAACCATATACCCATTATTTTACCTATTTTTCCCTTGCTTGTGTCACAGTGTCCTTGACCTATATATCCTTGACTACGATATGCAAGTCATCCCAAAAGTTTGGTAAACATATGTGGTCCAGAACTAATTTTGCCGTGTGGAAAACATTGTGTGTTCTTATTGGAATTATCATAATCTTGACCAATGACCTTTTGATTCCAAATTCTATAGTTGCCATTATTGCCGTAAGTATAAGTTATCCACGAGGTTTGGTCAAGGAACAGAAGCTAAAGCAAAAGTTATTGTGCAGAACCAATTTGTTTTCTTGTGTCACTGTGACCTAGATATTTAACATTTTGACCATATATTTAGTAATTTATTTCTTTCCCCAGGAAATGAGTTATTGTGCAGAATCCATTTTGTCTTCATTGAGTCAAAGTAAATTTACCTTTCACATTTTCATCCAAAAGTCTATTAGTGTCTTTTTTGCCTTAAGTGCAATCCATTCACAAATTTTAGTGAAGGAAAATGATCTAAGACTAAAGTCATTGTGCAGAAACCAGTTTTTCTTTGTTAGTGACACTGACTATTGACTTTTTTTAACTCCAAAATGTGAGGCATCTGCATAATGTGGTTGAGGTATGTGGACTAGTACTCAGTTTTATCTATGGATACGATTTTCAAATCAGGTCAATGATCTTACCTTTGAACTAAAAAGAAACAGATTACAACAAGACGAAGCCACCCACAAAGTTTGTTCAAGGTTTGCGATCTAAAATTAAAGTTCCTGTGCATAAACAATTTTTTTTTCTTTCAGTTACAGTGACCTTGACCTTTAATGTTTTGAACCCAATACAGTAGAACCTGTCATGAGCGACCTCTGCTATGAGCGACCACCTGTAATGTACGACCACAATCATAATGCACGGATCAATTTTATTATATAAACGCTCTGTTCTGAGCGACCACCTGCTGAACGTGACCAGTGACCGTGATTTCTTGGCAAAATATGCATTTCGACACTGCTATGAATGACCGCATCGCATAAAAACAGATCAACACCATTGACCTTGACTTAATCCTTTGTAAACACGAGAGCTCAGGATACATGTGGTATGCAAACAAAGTGCACATTAAATAACACTAAACAACCATAAGGCAAGATAAACACCACTAACCATCATTTAATCCTTTGTATCAACGATCGCATAAATAGTAAAGATTGTTCTAATGCAGTATTTAAAAAAAATAAATAAATTGGCTATCTACCAGTTTTGTGAAATTTACAAGTCCAGCGTATGGTGTCATTTGTAAATTGCAGTAAACCAGACTAAAGTACATGTCACTAACCGCCATTGTAGTGACAAAGTCATGTGAATTGCCAGTAAGATTAACCATTTTTCATCAAAGGGAGTAATGATGGACATACACGGTCAACTTAGAGGTTTGTATTTTTTCTTTATCTTTGTGAAAGCCCACACATTGCCGGTAGTCCTAATGTCCCAGTGATAAATCTTTTGAAAGGGCTTCAGTGTAGGGTTGAGTACAATGTTTGTCTTTCCAGTTAATCTGTAATGCCTGCGGGTGAATGAGGTCTTTGTCTTTAACACTAGTAAGTAAGAATCATTTCCGGATTGTTTTTTTTTTTTTATTATTTCTTTTGTTACAGTGTTTTACCAAGCCACCATTTGTTTACCTGGGTGCAGATGGTCGCAACCTTTGTTTATCAAGCTATAATGCTGGTGATTTAAACTTCGTCTCAAAAAAATGTATTGTTTCTTGAGGAGTTAATTATTTTGGGGGGTTTCATTCATTGGTAAATAATATATATTTATTCCACATTTCCCCAAATCCTGATCAAAATTAAAATATATCTAGTTGTTATTACATCAACACTAATAACAATGGCAGTACCTCCGATGAAAAAAAGAAAAATTCTAACACTGGAAGAAAGATTTAATGTAATTGAAAGAAGTGAAAAAGGGGAGACGGCTCGCAAAGTAGCAGAGAGGTAAATTGGGTACTCCTCCAACTGCTGATAGTGATAGTGACAATGAATCATCTATTGGTGAAATTCTGCCTCTGGTTATTTCACATTCTACAGTCATAGAACATTTAAAGGAGATTAAAGAATATGCTTTACAGCATTGCAATCCCAAATTTTGCATCTTTGCACAGAAATGGAGATACATGTTCAGACCAATCAGCTGAGTAAAAAATGTGAACAAAGAAGTATAATGGATTTCTTAAAGAAAAGTGATTAAGTGCATAGAATAAGATATATAGATCATAGCTAATTGTGCAGTTTTTGTTGCATGTGAAACAACTCTAAAATTTATGGTCATGTGAAGTTACTTTATGGTTAGGATAAATATTACCTTTGTTTATTTCGCAAATCATATACATGTGCTAATACATGTACATATTCATTTGATGTTCAAATATAAATTTAATTCACATTGATAGATGTACACTGTATATCTTTATTATATAAAGTTATTTTGAAAGGAATGCATGCAATATTTAACAAGATTTATGAATAAAGGATATGATACATGTACAGTGAGTATGGGTATTTTTTTCTTCTTCAACAGTGCTAACTACTGACCCTGGAAACCAGTCCATTTTCACACACCTGTTATGAGAGACCACCTGTCTTGGGAGACCACTTTTGGTTGGCAGAAGGGGCGGTCTCTCATAACAGGTTTTACTGTACTGATAGGCTTCTTCCATGCCTTAAGTACAACTGATTGGAAAGCATGGTTAATAAGGTCAGTGATTTAGAAACTAAAATATGTCTAAATCAAAACAGACAGAAAGATAGCTGGACAACATCAAAAAGTTATATGAAAAAGTGCAATAGCTTGGTTGGTGAGCATCAGACATGTAATTCATGGGTCATGGGCTCAATCTCTGCCTAGGCCATCCTGGGTCAGCTGCCTCATTGTGTCCTTAGGAAATGTACTTGGCTTTCAATAGATATCCTTGGCATATTATAACCAAAATGTGTTAACATAATGCCGTTCAAAACCAAATGGTCATCCTAACTTTGGCAGGTGATAAAAAACCTACTCCATATAAGTTGCCTTAGAAACCATAAATGTTAGAACATTATTTAACACTAAATCATGAGGGAAATAAAAAAGTTTCTTAAAATATGTACGAAATAAAATCCTTGTGTTAGACATATGTTTCTCAATAAAAGAATTAACATATTATCAGCTCTCAACATAACATTGCTACATGTAACATGTACAACACATATTTCATATAACTGTGAATATTTTTATTACATCAAATAAATTCACCAAAATTAATTAATGCAAACAACTGAAATGGTATTACATTTCTATAAGGCTGTACAGGAGTAATGATAAATGCATACATCATTTCAGTTTGATGTCACATAATCAAATGGCCTCATGTAGTCATGACTTACATTTCATACAGATAGTTTTTCCAAGAGGACATCATTCTCACAGAATAATGGTCATCTCCATAAAAATAACCTGATCACAAGAGGCCCAAGAGGGCTGACACTTTGGCCAATCTGGTTTTCTATGTTGTCTTCTATGAGGTTTTTCTTTTTGTCATGGCAGGCATGACGGATGGCACATTGTCATCATCAGTGAAAACTTGAAAGTCTATAAACCAGGATACTTTCTGTGAAATTTTTAAACTTTTTACTGATTGCTTTCTTTGAAAGTATAAATTTCAGTAACAATGGCAACATTAGATCAGCATCATTTGCACTCAACTGAAAGACCTTCATTCAATGGTGCTTTATGTCAAATTTGTTTTAATTCTGTTGAATGGTTTTTGAGAAGTAACTTAAATTTTTTTGGCAATATTTTTGAGAAATGGTTTTCAACACAACTTGTATAAAACTGAAATGCCTTCATGCCATTATGCTTTCTACCAAATGTGGGCAAATTCTGTTAGGTGGTATTTGAGAAGAATCTGTTTAAACAAACAAAAAAATACTGGTAATGATAGCAGATCTGCACTTTTAGTATCAAATTAGAAGTGCTCCATCCAAAAATACTTTCTTATTTGGGCACACACTGTGAAGTGGTTTCTAACAAAACGTTATTTAAAGATTATTTTAATTGTACATGTGGTAATGGCATCCATATTTACCAAACGAGATTGGCATCATCTGTACAAACTTTAAGAAAGGCCAAGCTTGTTTTAAAGTGGTCAAGTTGTTCTTGTGGAAAAGCTAAAAATAGCAATTATTGACAGACAGCACAATGAAAAACTCGTGACAAATCAAGCAAGTCATACACTGGTCTATACCTTATGGTCAAGTGATCTAAAAGTGGCATGACACAAAAAACTATAAAAAAAAAACAAATTTAAATTTAAAACTATGGGTGTGAATGTGTTTGTATGAAGTCCTTTAAGGTTTCCAGTGCCCTGTTGTTCATGTCACAAGTGTACATTCCCTTGTTTGTAAGATAGGCCATGTCGATGATGGCACCTACATTTTTATACTCAGACCCTGTCAGGACTCGGTCACTGCTCTGTGTAGGCAAGGCATGGAGATCCTTGTGATGAAGTATCAAAACAGCCACATTTGGACCAGCTGTAATGGAGAAAGAAGAGTTGACAAATCAAAAAAATTCAGTAACACTTATTTTAAGCAACAGCCTTGAGGTAGTGAGGAAAGTGGCCTAAAATGTCACCAGTTGAAAACTTTTTAAAATTTCTAGACAGTCCTAACATTTCAAGTATATCATCTTTAAACATACTGCTTGGTATCCGTATCCCGTACACTCGTGTGAGTTTCTCGAGCTGGTTCAAAGTCAGCATGCTTATATACATGGGAAAAATCACTGTCTAATTGATAAATTTTTGTAATATTGCTTTTACTTTACCAGGATCAGAAACTGCAAACACATCAATTGTGGCTTTTATTTCATTCACTTCTGTATTGTTGATTTTATCTATTTTTTTTATAACAACTGGTTCTATTTCAATTATGTTGTAAGTCTTTGCCTGCATCTGGAATAATATTTGTGAAAAGATCTGATGTGTATTGCGAATATGATTACATAACTAAATTACTTTAATACCACACTCAAGACATGATTGAGCACCAAGACCAACACGTAATGTGAGCAAATCTGATTTACAGTATTTGTAATGGCATGTTCTGCTGTAGAGTTTATGTTTTCCAAGGCATCCACCTTTGCCCTGGTTGTATACCAGTGCTACTGATTTCTTTAATATACATATATGAAAAGTTTATGTAATTGGGTAGAAACAAAGTACCATGTAGAGTAAGCTCTATGATTATGATAATCCTAAAAACTGTACGAGGGCCTTGTGAATGAACAGGTTTGCAATCTGACTATTAGGTAACAAATAAATCTTCAAACTCATGCAAAATTTGTCTTAAGTTTATGTCAGCCCAAATAAGATCAAATGATCCATCACTCAGAACTGTATCAACCTGCAATCTTCCATTTGCAGCATCAAATCAAATAAATCTAAATGTTTTTAATTGTTTGGATATCTCAGCTATCATGGTATTTACTCCTCTGGACACAGAAAGGGTTTCATAAAATCTCTCCCATCGGTTTGTGAGCATGTTACATTAACACTGAAAGTGTCTGTTCAATTATTATGCTCCTCACTGTCTTCAATGTCATTGGTGTGTTCACTAATTCAATATCTTCATCAATAAGTTTCACTGACTAAACATTGGCAATTTTAAGTTTTCTTGCAAAATATCATACAGTGATTTTTCATGGTTTTTCTCATAAGCTTGAGATGCAGTGAACTTTTAAAAATTCCAGTAAGTTTTGAATGTCTCTCATTCAGTAAAGCTAAAAACATTTGGAAAGTGTAAAAAGGGGTATGTAAAAAGTACATAACCGCATTCATGCTTAGTACCAAATCCAGCGAACAAACTTGCTTGATATGGCTTATGAATTAAATATGTCTCAGCCTTATGGCCTCGACATATCCCTATACTATATCAAACTCATTATGCAGTTTTGTGTATAACCTGTCTAAAGGGTAAACAGTTGTGCTTAATGCTCATGGAAACTATCACCTTGGTTATATGGTTGATATGGAAACTATTACCTTGGTTATATGGTTGATATGGAAACTATCACCTTGGTTGTATGGTTGATTGTCATAGAGGTGCTTAAAGGAAAATTGTTCAGAGATCAACAACCACCCTTTAAAAGATTACTTAACTGACTAACTATAATTAGGGTGATGTTATGTTAAGAATCCTTTGTGGGACAACCCATCAGGCTAACTTTGCATAGGTAAGGTATACAGAGTGGAACAATCCAGTTCTTCTGAGGTTAGGTAAATTAACAAGTAGCCAGTTGAATAAAAAAGTTATTCCTCTTCGTTGCCTTGAATGATAATGTTTTAAACCATTTTTATTCAAGATCTTTAAAATCAGACTATACCTCATCTATTATTTCAGTAGGTGAAATAGTGTGGATGTGATTCATTTTTGAAGGCAAAATGTTGAAATGCAGCTGTAATTAGGGAAGGATGATCTATTGGTAAAGTGTGCATAGCCCAGCAAAATTAAGTTTGAACTCCTGGTTCATGAATTCTGACTTTGTGAACTGCAGCAATGTTGGGGAGGGAATTTTATTCTTTGCATATTCTACAAAAACACCATATCAACACAAGTCATTCTGCAGTGCAGTAACATCTGTCAATAGTAAGACCACCTAGCATTGGTACAATACTCAAATGATGGGCTCAGTCTCAAAAATTTACTTACATCCAAACATTCTAACAAGTGTGGCTACTGCACATTTGACACTCCCATACAGCAAACCAGATTCAAATGGATCATTTTATATGCTGAGAAAAATTCAGCAATATCACTGGGGAAGTTTTAAGAACAATACTATCCAGTCTCTTAGGGACCAACCATTTAATTTACACGGGGTGGGATTTTAATAAAAAATTCAGTGCTCAAATAGTTTCCAAAAATTGTCTGAATTGATTTATAGAAAAGAGAAGTATTACATTGACAGTGATTAGAAATGAAATGCCCTGGCTCAAAAGAATACACAAGCCACATGCGGCCCCCACCTCCCAAACCGAAAAATAAATGATTGACAGTTGGTCCCTTATGAGTCCAAAAGATGAACTCAAGGGGTTGACAATTTAATGTTCTGGCAGAGAATATTGAATTTCAATGTCTGTTCCTCAAATAGCTAGAAAAAGACTGAATAGTTAAGATTGTATTCCACTGCCCAATGGATTTTAAAGTCAGAAGCTTGTTTATTTTTACTTGATGTGATGTCTGTGTGATAGTGAGGATGTGAGTGTGTGTACACATGTGCATGTGTGTGATGATGATATTTGACAATGTTAAGAGTACCAACTATTTTGTATTTGAAAGTGCATATAAGTTACAAAGAAAATATACTTTATTTTCTCTTATTCAACTCTGCATTTCCAGTCTTTTTCTATAGGTTTATTATGAGTAACCAGGTAGATAACTTATTTTCACTTGTATGTCAACACTTTTGTAGGGTCACATGCATGCAGAGACTCCCACTGGGACCTCATCAACACTTTTTGAGTCACTATTTGGGTGTTTGGAAGTCCCAAGTCTATAGGATGCAGGATCACCTCAGAGATAAGCATTTAACTTGACTGTACATTGTCAAAATTGTCTAAGATCTTGATGATAGAAGCATATATTCCAAGTTAGCACCTCAATATCAGGACCTTGCTCAATTTTTTAACTTATCCAAGGTCTTGATAATAATAGCAAATATTCCAAGTTGGATCAAAAATCATATCAGAAATATGGCTTCCAGATTGGTAACAAGCTCAGTCAGAAAGATGCAATATCACCTCAATAATATGTGGGCATAACACTTAATATTAAACTTGTCAAAGATCTTTATGATGTAAGCATATATTTAAAGTTCAATCAAAACTGGATAAAAAAAATATGGCCTCCAGAGTGGTAACAAGATAAGGCAATTATATTATTGGTGAAACAAAAGTATATTCCAAGCCTGACAAAAACTGGATCAGAAATATGGCATCCAGAGTTGTAACAAGCTCAGTCAAACAGATGCAAGATCACCTCATTCATATGCATGTATGTTGTTCATTTTCAAACATGTCTACAATCTTCAGGTGTATATTCCAAGAACGATTAAAATCGAAGCAGAAATACAGCCTCCAGAGTGGTAATGAAATCAGGCAATAATATAAAGAATCACCTCATTAGTGTGCATGGATCTTACTCTTTATCCAACTTGTCCATTATCTTGATGATGATATAAGCATATATTCTATTGGATTGACCAAAATGGGATAAGGAGCCATAGTGGCTCAATGGTTAGCAAGCCAGACTGTCCTCTAAAGAATGTGGTTTGAATAATTGGCAAGGTTGGCTAATGCTATGTGTTTTTGGGCAAGGCAATATACTCCAGTTGCCACAGCACTAAATAAACTACTTGAGTTGCTGTGTTGTAAAACACAAAAATTAAACCAAACTTGGATCATGAATATGACTTCCCAGAGAGGTAACATGGACAACCAATTTGATGCTTCCATCAGACTTGAGTCTACTGTCAGATGAAAATACTGTTTTAAAAGTCATTTACTATACATACTGTCTTATAGTTGAAATCTACCACTGTTGAAAAAATAAAAGGTTTAAAAAAATTTTATTTTAAAAAAATTATATTTTTACATAATCCTAATCCCACATTAAAGAAACCAGTGGGAACCAGTTTACAGGTACCAGAAATATTATACCTGTGCAGTGATGTATAGCTACATAATTTCCTTCAGAAGGCTAAAATGTGCAAACAACAAACTGTTAATTGATTATTATTTCTCCCAATGCTATAAACACACTGGCTAAGAAATATGAAATGTGGAAATACATCTTAAGTCTAACTTTGGAAACCTTCTCCTCTGGGGGAACTCTAGCTTGGTGGAGTACTGGAGGCAGTCAGCAACCCTAAAACCCCAGCCACAGGAAAACTGAAGTCTGAATATCTTGGATAGCAGAACATGGATGTTTTGTCCTTACCGCATTCTAATGCTGACACAGAGAATACATTCTCCATTTTTTGCAAAATACAAAGTGATGCAAGGGGAAATCTGGACCAGAAAACTATTAACAGCCTGCTAAGTGTGAAACTTGATAATCAAAATGAATGTCTTTAATGGTCACCAGTCAGAGATTTTATGAAGGAAACAAAATGCTCGTGGATTTTAGAAAAAAGTCTTTGCAATGAATGATAAGATTTACTACTCTTACTTTTTCAGGAATACACTGGATAGTATACCTTCATTATTATGGATAGTATTATACCTTCATTATTATGGATAGTATACATTCATTATTATGGATAGTATACATTCATTATTATGGATAGTATACCTTCATTATTATGGATAGTATACATTCATTATTATTGTAAGATTTTCCATCAGACGCAGATTCATATACAAAAGTTGTTGTTTTATTATTATCATCAAGAGAATGCATATCATGTCCCAAAATAGGGATGAAGTGATTCATTGATATATTGATGCATTGATACTTTTGCTGTACCAATACACATATCAATACAATATTTTAATTCTAAGTGTATGCAAGTTAGTTTAATCTTCAGCAGTCATAACAAAATTATTAGTCGTTTGCCTTGTTATTCTTTAAATTGAGTATTCATCTGAAACAGCTGTTGCAGGCATGGGCACCCACTTTTGTTAGCAAAAATGAAGTCTTGACAAAACTCACTTGCCTTCTACAAATTAACACTAATAATATCCCCCCCCCCCTCATTACATGCTAGTTACTTTATCCCAACAGCTTGGTCAGCATAAAGGAGACATTCCAAATGTGTTCCACATGTATACTCAAGTACTTTACTCATCACTATTTACCACATTTATTAGTCAAAGCTGAAAGCTACACTACCAGTGTCACAAAGTGAAATATGTTAAACTGGATTCTCACTGGTGGTTATTGTTTGTTATGGTCCAGGGTAAACAATAACCACCAATCAGAACTTTGTAGTTTATTTGTCATGTGACAAACAGAAAGTACTGGCAAAGCAATATAGAAACATAAGACAAAAGTGATCATTAATTGTTCTTTCAAGTAGTTCAACTGAGATGCTGCCAGGGGATGCACATTGTGCAAAATTTGAATGAATTTGTGCACTTGGAGAGCAATGATGTGCAGGAACTCCTGCAAACTATTTGAATGTCATGCATATGAAAATGTACTTAGTGCAGTATACAATTTTTATTTAACCATTCACCCTTAAATTTAAAGTACTTTTCATGACATTAGTCATGCCAGTAGATGCATCATTGTGCTTGTCGCAACATCTGTTTTTTGGGTAGATAACTTATTTACACATCTGGGCTCTTTAGTCTGACATGAATGGTTGTTAAACTACAATTGACTGGCACATTGTGCCCCTGGAACATAGACTGTGTCATAGTTTGAACCTTGCTTCATGAAAGTTGTACAAGTGTGTGTTAATAAAATGGGCTGCCTAAAATCCCATAATGGCCGATTCCAAATGTAGTTCATTTTTAGATGACAATTTGTTCAGCAAATACTGTCTGATGATCATTAATTTTTGAAGTTATGAAGTCTATCAGAATAATGGAGCTGGGAAAGTGTTAGTGGAGATATCAGTGGTTGATGGTGTCCAATGTACATGCTGGATGGACAAAACTTAAGATGACATGCCAATCAATCACCCTTTCATCAAATGTAAAAAAGGCAGAATACCAAGCCAAATTAAAATGCAGACAACTTAAATGTAGAATGTAATTTTCATTTCTTTTCTCAAACAATTTAGCCCTGCAGAATCATCTCCTATAAAACTTGTATCCCTATCAGGGTTAAGATAAACTGAATAAATAAGAATGAAAACAAAATGAAATTAAGAAGTGACAATATTTATTTGATCAAAATACTCCTGTCTGGTGGCTAATGTAAAGTGAGTCCTGCATCTGATCAAATGGAGCAGCCTAAAATGTTGAATAAAAATCACTGACAACTAACAGGTAGTTTATTGAAAGTAATTTTGTTATCTTAACTGTC
This sequence comes from Megalonaias nervosa, assembly GCA_016617855.1. NCBI lineage: Eukaryota > Metazoa > Mollusca > Bivalvia > Unionida > Unionidae > Megalonaias > Megalonaias nervosa. Next base: position 1,909 of record JAECUM010093475.1, on the reverse strand, counting down.
ATGGATGAGAATGGCATAAACAGATACTAAGTTTATGTCTGTCTGTAATCTGCTTATGGGAAATACAAACAATAAATCACATAAAAGAGTGCCACCTACCACTGAGAGACCTTCTAAAGATGGAAAGACCATCAAGTTAATATGTGTACCAATACTGTAGGCTGTGTATTGTGAATCATATCAATAAGCAGCACATGTGTATCATTTCATGCCTACCAAAAATCCAATTATTTTCTTTTAAATCCCATTAAAACATGACAACTTTATTTCTGTTAAAAAATCTACTAGTTCTGAAACCAATCTACTGATCAAAATTTGTAAATCTACTGGTCTGATGTCCTAGTTCTGTCACATGTATGCAAGATTATTTGATTTAACATGCTTGGATCTTGTTCATTAATGAGTTTATCAAAAATCTTGATGACATAAGCCAATATTTCAAGCTGGATCAGAAAAAAGTCCAAAAATTCATTCTCATTATTTGATAAAATCCTGAAATCCTCCATCATTGTTTAGTAGTAAATCATCATAGTCTAGTCATCATCCCTTTCCTTGGCCTATTTTAAGAAACTGAACTTGAGATTTGTAAGTAACACTTTGATCATACAGATTCTGAAGTCTATTAAAGGTTGCAACTGAACACGTGCCATTTGTGTGGCAAGATCAAAAAACAACCCTCTGTTACTTGCCACTGTACCGTACCTGCAGCTCAATCAAAGAGTTATCATGTGGAAAAACTTGCTATGGGACTAAGGTCAATTATTTACTGGAAGAGGCAGTCTTCAGCTTGGCAGTGATAATGTACATATATTCATGACTCAATCAAAATAATTGTCAACTTGAAAAAGATGTGAGTGCTGCCATTATAAGCACTGGCAGTAAACAGGTACCCTATGGCTCATTTTATTACCCAGGTTATTATCAATGGATGAGTACCTGATACACATTGGTATCTTTACTTATGTTATGAATATAGTGCAGAAATGGAGTTAATGAATATTTAGGATATTATTTTGTTCAAGTTTCTGACATTTATTATAAAAACTTTCTTGAGTGAAGTAGTTGTTATTACTCAAGTCATCATTACAAACTTACCAAATCGAAGGAAATAGCTTGAGGAGGTTTACAAGGTGGGCTGTGGAGAGAATCACAATTAAAACCCAGGAATGTGGGAATTATCATTGTATGCACATTTCCATACCATAAGCGCACTTGGTCTTATGATCACATGACCTAAAAATGGGGGAATAATTTACCATAGTCAATCTCAAGTTTGTTAAAAGCAAGAATACATGTATGTAGACTACTGTCACAGGCAGGCTGTGTATTTCTTTTTGTAACATTGAAAGATTTGTTTATTATGAACTTTCTATAACTATGTTAAAGTGGATCTCCATGTCATGCTACTTTAAGCACTTTAGTCTATTAAATTAATGTGGACTTACATGGAACTCCCTGGAGAGCATTGCTGACATCTGTACCAAGACGAGATGCATTCAAACAGATGACTATTACTGGTAAGGATCGATTGATGTTAGAAGGTGTGTCACACATTTGCATAACAAGGTCCAAATGGTATGAGGACATCTGGAGTTGAAGGGTGTTACTCAGTTCAGAAACAACATTGGTTGTCAGGTCTGACTTCCTTGGACAATACACCTGGGTTGTTACTATAAATATATAAATATAAATATACATATACATGTGTATAGGTCATGGTGTACAGAAAAAGTCCCCCTGAGTATACAGCTGACATTCCAAGATTTTGTAAATTTCCAAAAAGAGTAATCTTTCCTGAATATAATGCTGCATATTTCTTACAAATACACCACTCCCTCGATAACTCGCGCCCGGATAACTCGCGAACCCGCTTATAACGCGGTGACCGGCATGGCTCCCGATTTTTTTT